>AYEL01016910.1:0-41060 GCA_000484575.1 Olivierus martensii
GGAATCTCACAAAGCAAGAACCAATTACCATATTTTCCATAGAGTTAATACTTCGATTAGCGCGAATTCGATTAGCGCGAGAAATTCGTGGAACCAATTATTCGCGCTAATCGAGGCCTACCTGTATTAATATTAAGAGTAATACTTTATATCATATTTGAAGAGATTCCATCTAAGATTAAAGAGTGGATATTTAATTTAGATAATTATAAAATATAGACAATTTATATTTGATTTTAGAGACTTTATAAGTGTTATTTAGTCCTTCATTAACATGAACATTATACGGTATAATATTCAGTTCAATGGCAGATATAACACAATAATAGCTTTCTATTCATATTTTTAATTGTTTGGTTTATTGAAGATTATATAGAAAAATATTTTCAAGTTTAGTGTTCATGCATTCAGTATAGATATAGTGTGTAAGATTATCTGTGATTTAAGTTACTTCACATTTAGGATTAGCTTTGCAATTTTTCTAAAACTGAATTTTGAATGAATATATACAAGTGTTTGTAGATGATGCTGGCTGTAAGCATTAAAGAAAAATTAATTCAATAAGACTCTATTTACATTTTTAGCCTAAAAATGGATATATAGAGTCAGAAAATATCATTTAAAAATTTTTTTAATATAGCTTCTGCCATAAATTCTATTTAAAACAATAAGCAGTTCTTAAAATTTTGCATATTGATTTTATGGGAATTTTTTTTATTTTCCGACGTTTAAATTTATTTTTATTATTTCTTTTTGCAATTTAGAGTGTAAAAAATATTGTTTCTTTATTGTGTTTAAATTTTTATTATATATTTTCACACATATAAATATTAATTAATGAAAACACGAACAAACTATATTATAGACGTTATCAATCTAATATTTTTCAAGAAGGAACTCGTGAAAAATTCTTGCTTTTGCATCCATGTGAGATTGGAAAATATAAAAAGGAAGATACTTGTTTCGATCTGGAACTGTTCAGGCAAACAAAAAATTGGAAAAGACAGTAAATAAGTTCCTACTGCTAAAAGAGAATGAGATGAAGGCACCAATCTTACGACTGTATGGTTAAGTGACATTTTTCACGTAAAATTGGCTAAAGTGAGGAGCGTATTGATTACCAATTTAAATGGCGATCGTCACTAGATTCGTAAATTGACTCGCATCTTTGTTAGTTTCAGACGATCGCTTACGTTAAAAGCCAAATTTAAGGAATAGCAGTTACGATAGAAAACACTCATTATGTAAATTGGAGAGGATGAGAAAAATGGAAGACACGTGAGAGGAATCTAAAATCAAACAAACAGTAAAAAGTGAAAATGTTCCCTCTTCTGATGATTAAACTTTCTTCTCGGAGAAGTACGAAATACGATAAAACTAATCCATTTAGAATGTTCCTTCTGATGATTAAACTTTCTTCTCGGAGAAGTACGAAATACGATAAAACTAATCCATTTACTTAACGAATTTTCGAAACGATGGCCGATGGCATTCGGTTCGTTTCTCTTTCTTCTCATTAATAATTTACTAGTGTAAACATTAAATATTGTTAGTACGAGGAAAAATATTCCCCTAGGATCAATTTAACGATTTCGTTCTCTCCTCGAAACATCTTAGACATCCTTAATATTAGATCGAAATGTCGTGTCAAGATCAACGCTCCGGGAAAGTTTCTAAAGTCTACAACAGTTAATTTATTTGCAATTATCACTTTTTATTTTGCTTATTTATTCGTTTCCATACGAATAATAATTACAGTAACTAAATTATTAAGAGCCACATAACAGAAATAAATAATATAAAAATTCAGTTTTATACTATTTATATAGAATTTTGAAAGGTATAAAATTTATGACTAAATATAATTATGCATTTACGAGTTATCTAATGTAATATTTAAAGTAGATGTATACAATGTAGTTCTCATTTTATGCAGCCTGTAATTCCTTAGTAGTGTGGAGAATACGACATTCCAGTCAATGGTGGAGAGAAAGAGATAACAAAAGGGTGACTGATACTTGAAAAGGAGAAACAAATGATACATATAATGAACTAAGTTCATTGTCTCACACAATTGAGAAATGGGATCATTTCTCAAGTAAAACAAATGAAGAAAGGGGATCTTTCTCTTCTCCGGGAAAGGTCAGGTCAAGGGGATAGAGATGATCCTGGATGAGAAGAGAACTAGAGAAATTAGGAGAGTCGATCAAAAGTTTTGATACGTAAGAGTCACTAAAATGACTCAACGAAAATAAGCAATCGTCGGACAGTTCTATGTAACTAACAAGGAATAAACCAAAGGAACCTTTTTTGTGTTGCTCTCCTTTGTCTGAACCTCCGACCGAAGAAAAGTTAAATTTAACAGTGTTCATTTTGCTTGTCAAAAAAAAAAAGATTTTATTTTGTGCTTCATCAGAAATTTATCCTCTCTGAACTGATATCCGGCTGCTTTGTCTATGTGTAAAATTTCTCTCTATTAAAGGAAGTTATTGGTTATTTAAGCCGTAGTCTCTATGTCATTGTAATCAATGATCCTCGTTATCTGTCCTTACCCACATTGCGCCACATAAAAGCCTATTCAGTTTCATCTGTAGATCCCACATTAAATAAATTCACTGTTTATTAATGAGGAACAAACACATTGAAATCTATGTTTTCATTAAATAGAATATCTTAACCATAACTGAATTCTATAGATTGTGATCTGTAGAATAAACATTAGTGAGAGAATGTAAATTTATTATTTTTGAGTAGTTAAAAATAAATACAAGTAAGGCAGGAAAAAAGTTATCAATGGTGTTTGTGCATACTCAATCAATTTTAAGAATTCTCTTAAAGAATCAGACATAAAAAATTAATAGAAGACTATATATTCGTCAGTTCTTCCTTAAAATGGTCCATTTAATCGAACTGAATACAGGCATCCTTCGCTATAAGCGATCTCGCTTTACGCGTTTTCGCTATAACGCGATTTTAAAAAGTAAATAACTTTTTAAATTAAAAACAAATTGTTTAAAAATTCTCATGTAGATGAACTGCTCGAATACCACTCATCAGAGCTTAACTAATGAAGAACGTCTAGAAATAGAATACAACATGAACGACGAAAGTCATGAGCCATTTGTTGCTGAGCCCATCAAACAACTTTCAACAGAATAAATGACTGAATTTTTTAAACATATAAAGACAGTACTGTCAGAATAATTAAAGAAAACGATCCTAATGAAACTAAAAGAGCCTAAGTTGAGAAAAAATTCAGAATTCTTTGGCTTGCTACAAAAAACTTTATAGAAAGAGAGGAAGAGAATGCTGCTTGTCAGTTGAGTCTCAACTGTTTCATTAAAAAAATTGAAGATCATCAGCATATCATCCCCAAGAACTTCAAGAGAGCAAGAGAGCGATGCTCCAGACTCATCAGACCCAGTCCATTCAACATTGAATTGAAGACTGTCAAAATCATGTAGTGTTTTTTTATTTATGACTTGTAATAATTAAATTCATTCATCCAATCATTCATTCATTAAAATTTGTGTTTTTTGTCAGTTTAAATAATTCATTCATTAAAATTTGATCTTTTGTTCACAGGTGTAAAGTTTTCATTTTTTTTTTTATCCTTCTGAAGAAATCCCTATCCCTATCTCACCCATGGTAAATTGAACTCACTTTACGCGATTATTTCAGAGAACCAATTAATCGCGTAAAGCGAGGGACACCTTTACTGCATAGAGTATTTATTTTTCGTTTGTTTATAAAGGTTAATCTTAATTTAATTATTCTTTAATATTACTGCTAGAAAAAAAATCCCGTTTTAAAAATATTTTGTCAGTGAAAAGAAGAAATGGGATCATTGAAAATAAGGTACTAACGGAGGTTATTGTATTTTATTTTAAGCTGAAAATTTGAATGAATTATATATGATTACCGTTTACAATAATGCCATTCAATGCTCATCTATTGAAGTAATTGTTATTAACTATTATATTGCAGCAATTTACTGAAACGAGCATATTAAGTATCACAATCAAACCAATACAAATCAAGTTAGCCTTTATTTATTACGCATATAAATTAAAATATTCAGTGTTATAGGCGACTAAAATTAAATTTTAATTCTTCTCTTAATGTAGTTCGTAGATAAATATTTATAGATAAGAACAAGCAGCTTTGGAAAGATATAATTAGTTGTTTTCTGAATGTGTTCTTTATTTTAGAATAATTAAAGATATGTCGATGATTAAAAGATATGTCATCAAAAGACATAATCTCATTGTCTATTCTCTCAAGAATCTATTGAATAGTTTCATAATTATTACAGAGAAACCTCGAAAGTTTGAAGTCGCCATTTTTTTTTACGATAAATCTGTAACGTCAATTAATCTTACTGAAAATTTGAAGATGGCCTGAAAATCTCTGATTTTTAATAAAATTCATCTCATTAAATTTTATTAAATCAATCAGTAGTTCAACTTCTACCATTCTTCAAATGGTAGATGTTTAAACTTCAAAGACTTCTTTGAGAGCCAGTTCGATATATCAGCTTTAACGATTTGGTCTTCATGCTAAATTTCATAAAAATAATTAATAATTTCAAGATATACAATATTTAAAGCAAATATTTCAGAAGTTTGAATTCCCCCATTTTTTAAATGATTGAAGCTATTCTTTATTTTTAAATGGTTACCATTCTTTAATGGATATTAAATAAACTTTCATTAATCATGGTTATTTAATTCGGTTTTAATCATTCTTTTTCATGGCTTTAACCGTTCTTTAATGGATGAATATACGTACAAGTTTCATGAAATATATAGATATTGAAAAAGTAATTTGTGGGATCACATGGAAACATGTTGATCCAACTTTCTTTCGAAAAGTAGGTTAAAATGGCATTATAAATATCATATCAAGAACAGTAACCAGTTGCATTAGTTATTTAAGTATAAAAAATCATATAAATAACTCCAATAAGTACTTTTCAATATCGGGTTGATATCATGTTTACTTTAAATGAAAGTTTTATTGCCACTTAAGATATAAGTTAATATTGTAGACTGTTTTTTACGGAAACTTATTGATTTGTGATTGGATAATTATATTTTATTTATTTGTTTTTAACTGTAGAAGTAATTTAATCTTCCCCATAAAAGTATATCAAATCAATTCTTTAAACTGTTATTTTTTTTAACTGAATTAAATTTTTTATCACGGATTCATTTCGTTATATTCTTTAGGATACATGTAAAATAACTTCTATATACAGTATACTCTTATTTTAGTATAGCAACGAAGGAAACAGCAATTAAATGGCGTGTTTAATTAAATAAATAAATAAAAAATCATTAAGATTCATTATAAGTAAAATCGAATAAATTCCAGAATGTCTTGAAAGAACTTCACAAATGATAAAATAAAAATTTGATCGAATTCATTGATGTGTAAAAAATATTTTTCGATGAAATTCGGTCTTAAATTTATTAAATGGAAGAGTGATTGAAATATTTAATATATTACTACAAAAAAATTTAATAATTTACTTTTAAAATGTCATAAATTTTATAATAAATTAATCGGATTATTTATACTCGCATAAAATATCAATAGATCATAGATTGATATTTATAAGGACATTTTATGACTTATGTGATTATCTCATAGATTGATTGATATATTCACCTAGCCCTCGATTTGCACGGCATTCAGTTTACACGGTTTCGCTTTTACATGGTTTTTAATGAAAACAAAAAAATTTTTTTGGTTTTTTTTATTTTGATTGTTTTGCATTATGCCATTCATAAATTAAAAGAGTATCATATTGTCACGTTTTGTGGGTTTATGAGTTTGTAGAGATTAATAAAGAGTGAATACAGTTATATTTCATATAGTCTCATAGATGGATACATAGTAATAAAAAGTGAATACAGCTATATTTCGTATAGTCCAATTGTAAAGAGTGAATACAGCTATATTTTGTATAGTCCAATTTATTTACACACTATCATATTGTCACGTTTTGTGGGTTTACGAGTTTGTAGAGATTAATATGTTTTGTGGGTTTACGAGTTTGTAGAGATTAATAAAGAGTGAATACAGCTATATAGTTTACGAGTTCGTAGAGATTAATAAAAAGTGAATACAGCTATATTTCCTATAGTCCAATTTATTTACACACAAAACAAAATAATCTTGTTTCACTATAATTCAATACAAAATCAGATAATTATCTCACACAACACTGATCTATGTCTTTAAAACTCACAGTTCTTCTTAGTCCACTTTCACAATTTATCGCTCACTATTGACTTTTACTGTCCAAGTCTCGCAGTTCAACTAAACTCAACTCAGGTTTGCAGCTCGCCTATTTGCTTTTATTGTTTTTATTTGTACGGAATATTGTTAATTTTTTTTGTACCGTATTCGATGTTAATTAATGTTTATGTTTTCATTTTCAAAAATAAATTGAAAAAGTATAAGCATTAAATTGTCTCTAAAAATTAATGAACCAATCCCCTTTTTTTCCTTTAATCCTTATCTCATTTTACACGGTTATAAAGAACATATCCTCGACTTTTCATTATCTTCTTTAGATCGATTTACACGGTTTACAGTTTAATTGAACATATCCTTCTATTTTGTATGAATTCTGCGTCTCGTTTTACACGGTTTCGGTTTGCACGATTTTTCCAGGAACGTATCTACCGTGTAAATCGAGGGCTGAGTGTATATATATATATATATCGTCGCTTTGGAAGTGAAGGGTCCTAACACAAAATTTCAAAATTTGAGTTATAACCATTGATGGAGTGTACTAAATTTTACACTTCATCAATGGTTATAATTGAAACTTTGAAATTTCGTGGGTTAGGACCCTTCACATCCAAAGCGACGATATATATATATTTAAAGAAATAATATTGTAGAACTAACTTTTTAAAAATTAAGTTTTATCATTTCGAAATTTGAGTTATAACCATTGATGGAGTGTACTAAATTTTACACTTCATCAATGGTTATAATTGAAATTTTGAAATTTTGTGGGTTAGGACCCTTCACATCCAAAGCGACGATATATATATTTAAAGAAATAATATTGTAGAACTAACTTTTTAAAAATTAAGTTTTATCTGAGAGAATTTTTTTATTATAAATAAATAAAAAATAAGATAATGTTTTGGAAACAATCAGAAGAGGATTTGGAAAAATGGTAAACATGGTATTAGGCTAAAATTTAAATTATTATATCGTGAATATAATATTATACAGTGGGAAAACCAGATCACGTCATCTATTTAATCTTGGGTGACCATAGTTCTCTTTATGGTAATTTTTTAATTAGAAACGTAAAAAACGTATTGCATATGTAAATAAATATCATATTAGTTTTTTTTTTTTTATAAACAAACAACAAGAATAGCACTATAATCAATTTAAGCTGCAAGTCACATCCGTGACAGATCAAGCGAACAGAAATATCCAGAACTCTCTACTAACTGCTCACATTCTTGGTAAATCCAGCCTACTTAAACTGACTTATCAAGATGGATGTGGCAGTTCGTAAAGAGTTCTGGAATAGCCCGGACATATGATATCCAACAAAGATATCTTGTGTAAAAATTAGTTTGACGTTTTTTCAAGACGATGTCACGTAAATCTGTCTACAGCAAATTCCTAAAATTTTAAAAATTTCATCAATTAATCTTTTATGCGATTCTTTTATGGCTATTTTGTTTCTGGAAATTTAGTGGAAAAAAATTGCTTTTTATTATTTGTCATTATGCTTTGTTGCACATAATCCATATTAAATTCTTTACAAATCTTTCTGCTTACTCTTTCATTTACCTAAATAGATTTCTGTCTTCTTTATACTTCTTAGTTTTTCTCTTCTTGATGATACTGTTTCTATAATTTCTGTATTACTGTATTTTATTCAATAACAAGCGTATCCAAATTATAAATAAAAATGGAAATCAGACTGATAAAATATTTCTATTAATAATGATCGACATATTATCTTTCAACTTACTTGTTAGTGTTATATCTATCATAACGCATTGGATGAGGCCAGCAAGACATTCGCATAGGGTGAAAATTATGAGAGAGAGCGAGAAAATGCAGTTACAATTTCACTCACAAGCTTAATTATATTTATCTTGATAATATTTCGTGCTATAGAATCGGTCTACCAAGACATAATGATGATTTTTCTAACGGATAATACTTATCAAGGGAGAGAGAAACCAGAGCGAATTAGATAATATTGTTATTATTTATATGATTGACTGACAGTCTGTCTAAACAAAATATTTCTCTCCCTCACGTTTTACAGCATTGGCATATCCCAATTGTAAATATGCTTTATTTATTATTATTGTTTTTAACATAGATATCACTTAATTTTCATTAAAAGCGGTTTACTGTTTCCCAACTCAACCCAAGTTTTTGTGTTTCTCAGTGACTATGTATCTGACGTCATTAAATTCCCGGTTTCAAAGTATTAGATATGTGCGTGAAGAGGAGAGGAGGCGCCATTTTCTAATGTTGCCTCAGGTGAGAAAATATCTATATCCGGCGCTGATATCAAATATAATTTCCTATTTATTCTATTCATCTATGGACATTTCTTACATCAGTTAAATGTAGCAATTAATTTACTCCATTTTTTTTATTTTTGACTTTGATTAAGTATTTATCAACATAATTATCAAACATAATCTTTGTTTCACTTCAATTCATATGGATTTTATAGCTGATAATTGAGAATACTTTTCCTTTAGATATTAGTTTCAATATTTCGCGAAATTCTTTAGCATACTATATTCAGGTATCCCTCCTACAACACAGTTTCGCTTTAACACGATTTGAAAATTACGGAATCCCTCATATAATACGGTACTTCTACAACACGGTTCTTACTTAACGCATTTAGAAAGTTATATTTACTCTCCTACAACACATTTTAATTTTTGTAAATCCATACTAGAGACACCCAATGCAATAATCAGAAATACTTTGCTAAAATTAGTCATAAATGCAATTTCGCTATTTTACCATGAGATGGACGGTATGCAGTTTATTTTCGATTTCGATCTGTGTGTGTTTAATGAACGTTTTCCTAACTTTTGTGATTTTGGTCGGAAAGTAGTACTTATTTGTACGAAAGTGCATATTCTAACATGAAGATAGTTAAGAATCGAATCAGAACCTGCCTTGGAGATTCTTCTTTTACATATTATGCGGATAGTTACAACAGGAATGGATGTAAACATCTGTGAGGCCGCGGAGACCTCCAATTTTGTAATGGATTAATTCTTCTTGTTATAAAAATTATGTTAATCTTAATATTAATTCCATTTGTGTAATTTAATATTTTAATCAAATTATTTTGTAAAATAATACTTTATTTTATTCTATATAATATTGTAACTTTGCACAAATCTTATCAGTTGAAAGCAAAGGAAACGCTGACTTAGCTTCCTTTTGATTCATACAGTCGGGTTGAAACCGCCCTGATAAGGAAATAAAATAATAAAGATGGCGGATCATTAACAAGGAACCACAGCGAAGATTTCGACATCCACATGATGTCAGAGTTGACTCAGAAGCCCTCCTTGGCCAACACATAAAAGGCGGGAGGAGAGGTCGAGTCAGCAGCGGACCCAGCAGCGGTTGACATCAGAGAGGGGTTGACAAGAAGCAGTTGTCATTCCTCATCTATTGAGAAGACAGCCTGGGGAGATAACAAGTCCTCCTCTGAAGAGGAAGATAACCAAGTCCTTCCTCACCTATTGAGACGTTCTGGAAGATAACCAAGTCCTTCCTCACCTATTAAGAAGATATTCCAGAGAGATAACAGAGTCCTCTCTGAGAAGATTCCCATCATCAAGGTATGTTAAAGGAGCGATACTAAGTCAACCCGACTATTTACCAAACTGCCAATAACTAACATTTACGTTCATTATATTGTGCCGCTCGCGTATATCTAAATTGGTTAGGAGTTTGTTAGATTAGAACGTTTCCTCTCTTTCACTCCTTCATTTAAATATTGAAATCCTTTATTATTTAATCTTAGTTGTTAATAAATATTTTACTTATATATATATATATAATATATCCTCGTTTGTGTCATTCCTTCGACCCGGAGCCCGTGTGTCCTTACTCACGAAGCCTACGATCGCTCGGAAAACTAATTAAATACGTAAATAAATAATCAAAATAACGCAGCCGTTAATAAACGGTTCATTCTGACAAATTCGGCAATAATTTAGTGCTGGAGATCACTTAAAACTCTACCCTGGTGTTAGGAACTGACCGCTGACGTTTGATTCGAATATCGACGACAGCGACACCTTGCGGCAGCCTCACACATCAAGCAGTTGTAAATGCTGCGGCCCGCCCTCATTTATTACATTAAATAGGTACAAACGTACTATTTTGTAATAACGTATAATTTTGTAATAAGGTTTGCTAATCTGGAAATAAAAATGGTTTCGAAAAAGCGTTATATTTATGCCTTCCGTATGTGTTGAGACAATAGCGTAGCAAGTTTCCAAAGCCCCTAACCCTTTTTTGTAACTGCGGCCCTCCATATCTCTAGTAAACACGGCTATGGCCTCAGGTTCATTATTATTGGACAGCCCTGCTATAGAAACACAACTACAAGTCTGTTCTCTCGAGTCGGAAGTGAAGTCGCAATGTGAAGCCGTCCTTACTCGAATGAAAGTGATTGCTAGATGTTTTTCAATTCTTCATGTAAATTGATTGCCGTATCTTAGGTAAAAAATTGAGAAACATTGAAGAAAATGCTGTTCGGCAGTACTGACCATTCACAAGAGGATTTAAATCAATTTTTATGATTAAATGATGAAACTGAGAATATTATATTTATTCGAAAATGGAAATAAATCGTCTATGCATGATTTATTTATTTATGACATTATGTGAGTTTTTAATATTGAAGGAGAGGTTATTTTGATCAAGGTATGAATATATGAATAAATCATCAATATTCATTCATGTAAACTGCATGTGTTATTAAACTGGATTTTATATTTAGAATTCATATTATATTTAAATGTATAATCAAGTTTATTAATACATAAAATAAGGATAATGAAGAATAATTCGTATCATCGCAATCTTCGTTTTATCTGAGGAAAACGACATAAAACATCTCATTGATTGGTAAGTGAAGAAATTTTATGTAAGTGTGGATTTGCGGTCGGCTATTGAAGAAAAGAAGGAGTTTAATTGTCGATCGGAGATAGTTCACTAAGGATTTTGTGATGGATCATCGCATTCACACCAAAAGCATATTTTTGAGTTAATGACGAAATAAAATTTAAATATAGGTTCATGTAGTAAGTGGCACTCACAAGTCAGTGTCTAGTGTTGGAAGTTGAAGATAAAGTGTATTAACATAAAAATAAAAATATTTATTTCACAAAACATTATAGGCCTTTATATAAAGGAACAATAACGACAAAGCATTTACGAAATTTGTATAAAGAAAATGCAGAAGTTAGCGTATCCAAAATTAAGGAACACTTAGTTGAAACAAAAAAATTTTCTATGGTAACTTTAAAAAAGAAAGGGGATATTTTACGCCTGCCCTGGCTCTGTTTCAGAACTGTCTGTGGTCACTTTCAAAACGCTCAGAACATGTATTGGTTTTGGTGGATTTGCTCACAACGCGTTGTGGTTACATTACTAGGGCCACGAAACGAAATAATGTTCAGCATCGGTGTTTGAGTGTTTGGAACTGGCCACAATGCATTATGGCTGTTTTTTTCGGTCATTGTGCAATTTTTCGGTATTTCGCCTAGAGTTATACGCAATCGTCAATGCATGCATATAGTACCTATATTTTTTTAATTCACTGTCCTGTTTCACCTATCTCCCTTATTTACATGCTAAGATGACCTCGTTTAACGTTGTTTCATTTAACGCTTAATTTTGTTGGACGTATCCCCCGCGTTAAACGGGGCGTACTGTATAGTGGAATTTTATGTTAGTTAATTTTTTCAGAGATTTTATGCTTTACGCTCAACTATTATATTCTATAATTGATGATTATGATCTTCATAAAAATCTGAGAAATTTATAGTTCTGATAATTTTTAAATTATCAGAACTATAAATCTAGTTCTTCTTTGAAAAATAAATTCATTAATTATTCTTCGATTGAAATAATTTTTAAACATATAAGTATACCAATACTTTAATATCTACGATTTTAAAATTTCTACTATATCTATTCTATTCTATTGAATAGTTTTTTCTTACATTTTATATTTTTTCTAGCATTAATTATTTTCTCTTTCAAATTTAAAATTTCTACTATAATTCTATTTTATTGAATAGTTTTTTCTTACATTTTATATTTTTTCTAGCATTAATTATTTTCTCTTTCACTACATGTATTTTTTTTTTATCGCTTGCTTTTATTCAGTCTATAGAGTTTCATGCGGAATCCTTCTATTTTTTTGTGATATTTTTCTTTTGAATATTTCACTTCCATTATTTGCAACTTCATTATCTTCATTATCCAGAGCAATGACATGTTTCTTTCATGTGCTAATACGTTGATTTATTTTTCACCTTTTTATTATTTTTTTCTTCAATTTTTCGAATAATTTCAGTTTATTTTTCAATTTTAATAAATTTAAAATTGAAAAAAGTCTATATAATTCTGTAACATTTAACTTTTTTGCTGCTGAATTATTTTATTTTCTTAAATCATTTTCCCTTTTGAAAACTTTCTATCATTACGTTTTTTCATATGTTGCGATATCAATCTAAATTTCCATTAATGTTCTGACGATCTCATTGTTGGTTTCAGATAAATCAACAATGAGATCGTTAGAACATTAATGGAAATTTAGATTGATATCCCAAAATATGAAAAAAAAAGTAACGATAGAGAGTTTTCAAAAGGGATTAAAAATGATTTAAGAAAATAAAATAATTCAGCATCTCCAAGATTTTGTATTTTAATAAATCATCTCCAAGATCCCCAGTGCCAGTTTCATCTCCAAGATTTAGTATTTTAATAAATCTGTGTTTTGCTTCCTCCAGTGCTATATTGCTAGAATGAATCATTCTGTGATCACTTCCTATGCCAAGTTAGTATTTTAATAAATCTGTGTTTTGCTTTGTTTTTAAACTAGTTTTGCTTCCTCCAGTGCTATATTGCTAGAATGAATCATTCTGTGATCACTTCCTATGCTAAAATTTGTACATTGTACTCCAGAATAATGCACTTATTTGATAGTACATAAGTTCGTTTTATCTAGTTCGCCATTAAGATATTTCGTTCTTATTTATTTTCCAATTTATATCTTTAATTAATTCATTCATAATTAAAACTTTTCACTTTCTGAAAACTCCATTGATCAACTGAAGTGTTATCTGCAATAATCAGATAAGTCAAGAAAATTGATTTTCGGTAAAATCGATGTTAAAGAATGAACTGTTTATATGTTTTTTAATAAAATATAGGCCTATACAATTTTTAGCAATGATATTTAATGTGGAGGAATATTTGAATCACCAGTTTCCCAATTTTTTATATTACTTTACAATACATATAAAGGCAAACTTTGGCACTTCATATCTATAATATTGCATAAATTAAATTCTTTTTGTTGAAATGCAGAAAACAATAATTTAAACAGGTAATATAAGCTTTATTGAAATTAACAATATACAATACTAGCAAGTGTATTCAGAATTTCATCGAGAATTTTTTGGTACATAATATTATACAGTTTATGTGACAATTCTATCATGGCATTGGCACTCTGACTAGTAATAAAAAATTCTAAATTAGCTTAAGTGAATTTATAGATTATATTAGTGTAATTAAGCCACTAAATAATACTTTTGGCGGCCATTTTTAGAGTCAATACCCATGGTGGGAATGACAAATAGTTGATAATGAACCATGCAGAAGTGTCATTTTACTATTCAGACTAACTCATTTATTATAGAATTGGTATCCATTGGCTTCTTGTTTTCAATTTGAACATTGATTTAACTAGTATATTATATCGCCATGTCGTCGTCATCAAGATGTGTTGTCATTATGACGTCGGCATTGATACGTACTCCGACCTCATGAATTTATAGTTGTTATGGATAAATTGACAATGAATCATGCGAAAACAGCATTTTATTGTGTCATTGATTTATTATAGCATTTGGAATCCATTGGCCTGTTTTGCCCAATTTGAACATTAATTTAATCAGTATATTACCTCACGATGACGTCATCATACGACGATATGACGTATTCTTAAGGTTATGCACAATAATGCTCTTATGATGTGATTCATTGTTACGTTGCGATGTCATCATGCCGCTCGACTATCACATTCACACGAATTCTAACATTATTAAACACACTTATATTATAATTAAGTGTGTCTTTAGATTTCTGTTTTATAATAGTTTTAGTAATATCATTAATAGTTATTTGTAAAAAGGTATGTTTTCGAGCAAAGAGCGAATCTGTAATTTTGTTTTAAATTTGGCAAAAGAGCAACTGAAACTCACGATATGTTGAAAACAGTGCTTGGTGAGGAAACTATAAAGAAAGTAATTGTGTTAAAATGGTTTCAACGACTAGGCAAGAGAAACGAGACTTTCGATGATGAAGAGAGATCGGGATGACCATCAACATCCACGAACGACGAATCGATTGGAAGAGTTCGCTATTTGATTCGGTCCGGTAGTCAAAAATCAAATTGCAAATTCAGGTTTCCGATGGTCAGCACTCGAGGAACAAACTTCCTGCTGAGTAAGTGGGAAGTTTGTTCCCGGTGCACTGATTGAAGAGCAGAAAGAAAACCGAATGGCACTTGCTTCAGAAAGCTAGCAAGGAGTCAAATTTTTTGACCAAGATCGTTGTAGGAGATGAAACCTAAGTGTATGGATATAATCCTTGGACAAAAGTTTAATCATATTCATGGCACACGAAAGAGTTTTCAAAATCAAAGAAGATATGATTCTGTATGATAGCTTAGAATGTCCAAATTACTTTTCAAGGTGATTGCTTTTTTTACAACGAAGGCATAGTGCAATATGAATTTGTTCCTGCATATACAAAATCCCTTTATTACGAACAGGTTTTAAAACCACTATGATTTGTGATACGCCACAAAAGACCAAACATGTAAAACACGTTTTCAAGAAAAGTTAAAATAAGCATGATCATCTGAATCACATGACGTATCGGATGTAGTTATAGAAATAAGATACATATAGTACATAAAATCTATCAATATAAAATAACTCAAATTATTACATAGTCGAAGATTGCGTATCTTCATGCAACAATATAAAAAAGATGCTTCATATCTTTTCTTGATCTTGCATCTTATACGTAATGATCGTTCCAAAACTTTTGCTCCTTGATGCCATTATAAACATGCAGAACATAAAACCAAGTCTAATTTCTGTATGATAGCATAGAATTTCCATAAAACAAGAAAACTCGATTTATCTCTCAATATTTACATTTCATTTGACCAGGTAGAGGCATAAATTTGATCAATATCCATGTTCATCCTCTGAATTATGAATATTGTAACTCGATCAGAAGAGTTTTCAAACTGTTCTTCAATTTCTTCTTTAACATTTATCCTATAAAACTGTTTATTTTTTATATTACTGTAATTTTAATTCCTTGAATCTTGATCTATTACTGAATGACTTATAATTGAATATAGCTAATATTATCAACAAAGAACAGTGTTAGAATCCTGTTCCTTTCTATTTTCTTACTTTCAGCAACATGTTACTAATTTGATCACTAGCAGCTGCATCACGAGAAAGTATGGAGAAAACATGTCAGTTCTTTTTAATTAAAAAAAAGGTTTAAACAAACTTCTTTAAGTTACTAAAAAGCAGTCTTTCTTTTTTTTCAGTCTTAGTAGGCATAATTTATGACTTTTCTCTTTAAATTATTTTATTTTTTTTAGTAAAAATCGTAAATTTTCTTCGAATTTCATTATAATATGCTAAAATGAATTTCAGTCTTAGCAGGCATAATTTATGACTTTTCTCTTTAAATTATTTTATTTTTTTTTTTAGTAAAAATCGTAAATTTTCTTCGAATTTCATTATAATATGCTAAAATGAATTATATGAGGTATCAAAGAGATATCTTATTTTTTAATATTATATTTTAATTTTATTAAAATATATTACACAATTAGGATGAATAATTCATAGATTTATCTTACAAAATAAAACTTTACAGATTATTGGTATTGTCCGTTATAATCCTTAAAAGGTAGCCAATCACCATCGAGTACACAAAGCGTCATGACGCATTGCGTTGCGATAAGACGCGTCTCATTGCGTCGCTCTCCTATTTACTACTTGGTAGTGAGAAGGCGAGCAACGCAATGCAAAGCGTCTTGTTCACGCAACGCGATCTCGATGGTGATTGGCTAGCTTTATCATAAAAGTTAATAAAGATTATACGAATGATTTTTTGATATACAATATATTTAATTCGAAAAATAAACAGAATTAAGCGATAATTTAAAAATAAAATTATATATATATGCACATATTTTATCTGTCACATATTTAATTGACGTTTCCATAATTTTAACTCAGTCGATTTAATATTCATTAAATAAAAATGAATTTAGCATTTTGGACCGAATATTACTGTTTGCTAGTGATTGAATTAAGCACAATTTACTGGAAAATTGATACTTATCGGATTTTTATTTATAGTGTGCAAATTAATTCGAATTTAATTATCTTCTACAGAGAAATAATTAAATTAGCTTCAGTTTAATTGAAAGAATTTATCATTGAAGTTTTATGAAGTTAGTATATTTTTTCAAGAATCAATAAATATCCATTTCTAATTTCTCAATTAAAATTATTGATATTTTAATGAATAAATAAGAATGAACTACTGCAGTTTGCTACTTCACAGAGTACCAAACTGCATTAGTTTATTTTCATATTTATAATTACCTTTACTTATGATTCTTCATCAGTACAGAGTAGATATTCTTTGTTAACTTGCATCGGAGTAGCAAAGAATGTCTACTCTGTACTGTTAAAAATCATTACCTTATATATATAATTATAATTACAGATTTGTGCAAAAACATTCTTGCTTAAAGATTATACAGAAAATCCCTTATAACCCTTTAAAGCTAGTTAATCACCATCGAGTACACAAAGCGTCACGACGCAAAGCGTCCTAACTCCCGTTTTCCCATAGGATTTTAACTTCAACTTTCGCGCCAATTTTCATGAACGTAACCCCCACAAATGTTGAGACCTTACTGTAATTGTTTTTATATATACAGTACATATATAAGTAGTCTTTCACTTACAATCTTTTGTACTAATAATGATGTAATCAGTAAATACTGTGATTGGTCAATGCAATTCTATAGATTCAAGTTTCTGATCAAATAGTCTGCTATATAGAAATCATCCTCTTCTGTGTCTGGTTCTAGTAGTTTTGTGTTTATTAAGATAATGTATAGTAACCTAGTAAATCAGTAGTGAAAAATCCATAAATTTTAGATATTTACAGCAAGATTCAAAACCGAACTCATCAAGTCAAAGACTACTTGTGTAGAAAATTTAATTTTATTCAAATAATTTAAATTACATATTACCCTATTAATATTTATTTAATTTAATAAATATTAATAAGTAATAATAAGATTTGAAATGCAGATAGTCCCCAACATAAGTAGATCCTACATACATTTTATCCATACTTACATAGTAATTCTGTCTTACAATATAAACTATTGATCAATGCAACAAGAGATAATATTGTAACTATAAAATTTATAGCAATTTTTTTGTAATTTCATCATTTATCACAAGTACATATGTATTATGTGCTTATTCATTAATACAACTACATACACTCCTTGATTTATGTATTCCTTGATTGTTTAAGAACATGCAGTTTCATTTTCAAATTTCAAATGTTTTCAAGAATTTTAAACATGATGATAACAGAATGATATCATAATGTTATTAGCATTATAATGTAAAATTATACAGTTGCATAATTTATTCAAATATTATCAATACAGCCAAAACTGGATTTAATATAGAATCCTCTGACAAATTTGTTTTAAAATCAATGGTGTGTACAATAAATTTGATATAAAAATATGTCTTATGCAACTAATGAAGAAAAAAGTAAAAAAAATTATAAAAAATGATCAATTATTTATATTATTGAATTGGTAATACATATAAATATAGGAATTTCTTCATCAAAACAATATGAGAAACCAGTATGCAAGAAAAATTAATAAATTTATTATTAAGATATAAATGAGAAATCATAAATTATTACTTTATATAGAACAAAATGCATTCATTGATATAAACAGATTATAGTGAATAATTGATTATATAATGCAAAAGTTTTTATAAAAGTGAAAATTATCTTCATAAATTGAAAATATAATATAGATTTATTTGGTTCATTATATCAAAGGATATCTTTTCCTGTATTATTGTTATTAAGAGTCTTTGTATTTACAACTAAAATAAATAAATATTACATAGTTTACAATATATTAAATAATTAAGATTTTATATTATTATTTATAAATAATTTATATACTTTGAATTGAATTTTCTAAAATAACCAAGGCTTGGGAAAGAAGAAGAAGAATACGTGAAACTTTTATACAGATGAAAATAATTTTAAGATACCGATAATTTTAATTTTTATAAGATACCGATAACAGATGTGTTAACAAACGAAAAATCTAGCTACATAGGAGTAACTAAGAGAACAATTGCAACACGTATAGAAGAGCACAAAAAAGATATTAAGCATGCGAATTTAACTACATCATTAGCTATGGAGACGTATAACAGAGACATTAAGGTAGATTGGAAAGAGGTGAAGCAGATCAAGTCAATTAAAGAAGGCTTACAACCAGTAATAGTTGAATCAGTAGAAATAATGAAAAGGGCAGACAACGAAAAGCTAATTAATGACAGGTTAAATTAGGAGCCTCTCCAGCATGAAGATACATAATAGAAAAAGAAAGGAGACCAGCCATTAGAGAATTAGAAAAAGATATTGAAAAGATGAATAAGATGTAGGAGGTGCAAGGCAAAAATGAATCTTTGGACTAGTTTTTACTATTTAAGACTCTCAATATTGTAAAATATGTTATATTAGTTTATTAGTTTGCTTTCAAATTTATGTAGTTTAATTAAGTTTTTTAAGTTTTACTGTAAATTTTTTTAGGTTTTCTAATGTTTTCTTCTGTTAAACTTTAAATTTTTTAAATTCAAACTATTAGAATGTTAGAAAACCTATTTCGAACTGTAAAAATGATGATGTTCTAGAATTATTTTGTTGTTATAAGCTTCTCTTGATTCGATAGAAGTAAGCAATGTGTACCTGAGGAGGGTGCTATGCACCAAAAACGTTCGTATTTAAGTTAATAAAAAGTTGAATCCTATACTGCAGATAGTGCTTTATGGTGTTTGATTATTATTAATGAAGTGAAAGCAGTTAAAATATTAGTAGTAATATGAGTAGTAAAAGAAAATAATTTTATTATATATACAAATTGTAAAACTTTTAAACAGATCTACATTGATTTAAATGGAAATACTTTTATTTGGACAAATTAAACAATAATTAAATACGTCAGAAAATATTTAAGTTTACATGCTGTTATGAAATTGTTCCGAACATTTGACATTTTTATTTGCAAATTCTTCTATGAATAGATTGACATTAAGTTTTTTAATTCTGTCGCATTCTACGGATAACACAGCTAAACCTGTTAATTGCAGTTGTGTCATTAAACGGCCTCATATAACATGGTTTCACATAACACTGTGTATTTTAGGAACCTATCTATCATGTTATATGAGTGCTATTTGTATATTTCAAATAAAATAAAAAAAGTATTTCTAGCCAATACGCTATGAAAATAGCCAAATTTGGAATATCATAAAGGTCATTGTAAGATCAGAATATCATAAGTTGAATGATTGGAAGTCAAGGACAACCTGTATTATTATTGAATTTAATACTGTATTTATTTTATAATACTTCTATCAAATTAATTTTAAAAGTATATGAGATAGGAACATGTTATAATTTGATTTGATTTTTAATATGAATTTAAAAACCATTTTCAGACATCAAACCTGTATTAAGATTTGATGAATCTTCAAGTTTTCCTATAGCATCATATAAAAATAATACTATATGTTCAAGCATTCCTTCACTACCTGGCCCAAGTAATTATAATTCAGGAACTCAACAAACTGAATTAGTAGGAAAACAGAATGAGTCTGAAGGTAAGAAAGTTTTTAATAATAAAATCTTTATACAATACAATAGAATCTCTCTTATATTTCAGTTTTACGACCAAGAGATAATGGATGGGAAATAAATAGAAATTTTTCATTTTTTACAATATAAAATATAAGAATTCATGAAGAACTTCTTATTGGTAAAATTGATAAATAAAACAACAAACTTTAACTCTGCACTAGATAAAATTAAGTTTAATAGAACTTTTTACTACCACCAAATTGTTTTCCTAAGCAAGGCCGGCTTAAACTGGTAAACAGATGATACATCACATTGGGGCACCTTCAGAAGGAGGGCACTAAAATTAACATTTTCTGAATATTGTAAGGGCATTGAGTAGATGTTACAAAAAAGCTGCATCAGGACATCAGGATCCTTAGAGCTGGTACTGTTTCTAAGTGGTTCTTTTTTAAATATCACACAATTTTAGACTTATTCATTAAATGCAAAAAAAATATTTATTTCTCTTTCTCCATAATTTTAAATTAATGTATA
Organism: Olivierus martensii; assembly: GCA_000484575.1. NCBI lineage: Eukaryota > Metazoa > Arthropoda > Arachnida > Scorpiones > Buthidae > Olivierus > Olivierus martensii. Next base: position 20,848 of record AYEL01016910.1, read on the forward strand.
ACAATAAACATTGCTTATAGGTTGATCATTTTAACCCTTTGTGTGCTATTGATGGCATATGCTGCATGTGGCAGGAACAAACAATAGAATTTTATAATTGCAATTTGGTTAATTCTATTCAGTTTATTGCAGTTGTGTTTAAGGTTTTTGAAAATGAGTTTCTGATTGTAGTTCTTAAATGTTTTCTGACCAAAATTTCTTATTTAAAAGGTTTTTATGAAATATTTTTCAGAAAAATCAGCTTTTTCTCCCCTCGTTTCTTTATATTCTAGATTACTATGTTCATGTTATTTTGATTATATGTTGAAAAACAGTTAGTGAAATTTTTTGCAAAATTTAATTTTTTATAGGATAATCTATAAGATCTTAAAATTTAAAAATATAGATAATATCAAAATTTTGCTTAAATCTATTTAAAATAGGCAATATTTATTATTAATCATTCATATTTTAATTCATTTTTGCTATATTTTTGTCAAAAAGTGAGAAAGTACGAATATAAACAAAGATCTGTCATTAAAAGGGGCATGGCACTTTTATTGATTTATTACTGCTGCTATTTTCTCACACTTTTCCTGCCAAACCTAATATACTCCAGGAAGTGTGTTATTAGAAATGATAATGTGAAAGTCAACTCTCAGGAAGTTCAATTAGATCAAAGCAAAGAATATTATAGCTGTTTATGTATGAGATGAGATGATTTTTGTGTATGTTTGTTTTTTATATAAATTCAAAAATTTATAAAACATTAAAATAAAAATTACTGAAATAAAAAAAAAACATATTAATAAATATAAATTATTAATAAAAATGACAATATTTCAATAAATTTGTATAAATTTTGAACTAATTACATAAGCTATCATAATTAATATTCAATAATCAAAATTTTCATATTAATTGGTTTTTTATTGATTTTTTGAAAATATGTTCCAGTTTTCTTCATTCATGACTTGTTTTATTCAGAGGACCAGCTACTATTCAATTTAGCATTTTTGTTGGATGGTTAAATCTTCATATAAAAAAACTTTTATTTTTAGAAATCTCATATTTGGAACAAAAACTTCTGAAAAAATAAAACTCAAAAAAGTACTTAAAACTGTTAGAAAGAGAACAAAAAACTTAATAAACAGTAAAATTTCAAGAGATTTTGATAAAAATTAACCAATATATGATGATTTTAATTTTTTGCATACTAATTAAGCTTAATAAATACTACTAAAACTGCTTTCAAAGGATTCTAACTAAGAAACATATAACTACTAGCACTATAAAGCAGTCTTGTGCGGAAGCGATGGAAGAGGACATCAGACTCTCTGGAAGAGCAGGCGTCGGATTGCCAGTGGTGAATCCGAAAAATATGGCCGAGGCCAGTGATTGAGGTCGTGGCAAACCAGGAATTGGATAAGGAGTGTAGGATCTGACGCTGGATGAAGGTCTTCGCATCGCGGAGACTCAGCGTGCGGTGCATAGAGCCGGTCAGGGGGCCTGAACGGGCCAGTTTTTCAGCCTCTTCGTTGATAGGGATGCCAATGTGGTCAGGAGTCCAGACAAATGTAGTGGAGTGGGGAGCCCGCCTACAAATTGCGGCGGTGGCGAGAATGGCCGGGTGGGAATGGTTGGTCACGTGTTCCAGAGCTTGGATAGCCGCAATGCTGACAGAAAAGATGATAACCGGCTGCGTCAACTCTTCAGTGAGGCAGGTTGCTAAGAGTAGGCCGAACGCCTCCTTTTAACATTAAATATATGGAAAATTATAATTTATTTAAGAGGATTCTAGATTATTTAATAATAATTAAATCAGTATTATAGAGATGAAGTTTACTAATTTAATAAAAATATAATGAATTAATATCACCTAACATACTTTGGAAGTCTCATTAAGAAGAGTGATAGGAAGTTTAGTTTGATTCATAACAACTTGATATGGATCTTTCATTGCTTTGCCAAGTTCTTCTTGAAATTTTTGAAGTGCATTTTGTGTTAAAATTCTAGTATTTCCTAAAAAATAAATAAAATTACTTAAATCATGAAAATTATATAATTAGTTCATAAATAGCACAAAAAGCAGTATGTACATATATAACTTTAATATACAAAAACGTTTTCGATACAATACGTATCCTCTTCAGTTGTATAAACTTTTACAGATATAAAGAATACATGTGTTCTGAGAACACATGTTTTTGTATATTAAAGTTATATACGTACATACTGCTTTTTGTGCTATTTTGAACTTGTTATGCTTAATAACAGTGAGATAAGCAGTTTATTTTCCAATTTGTTCCTCTATTATTATATAATTAATAAAATTATAATATATTACAATAAACTAAAATGTATATCAAAAATTCTATAGTGTAACATATAATCTCATACAAATTATCTATTTATAGCATTTTTCTGAAAATGATAAAATAAATAACAATTTTATTTAATATTTTTTAGTAGTGAACTAACAATTATCAAGTAACTACATGTGCAAGTACTGCTTCTTCTTAGTATATTTATTATATATATGAAATCATATGCATAAATTATTTTCAGTCATAGAATATCTAGAAATTTAAGCTTTACTTTTGCATATCATAAAATTTAAATTTTTAATTATTAATAGATCGGAAGAGCGTCGTGTAGGGAAAGAGTGTAGATCTCGGTGGTCGCCGTATCATTAAAAAAAAAATTATATATTCTATTATCCATTTAGATATTACTGTAAAACAATTGAAACTGATTGATAATAAGTAAAATATATAAATTTTTGTTCAAATCTAACTTAAAATTTTTTTGTAGTTATATTATCATCTCATACAGTATTCATATTAAAAAAAGGTAAAAACTATGATATAAATTTTCTGTTATATGAAACATATACAAAATCTTCTAAAAGAACTAATTGTCTACTTTCTGAACATTTATTTCAGAATGATTACAATCAAAGGATTAAAATATATACCATCATCATCATCTTCAATAAAATCAATTTATATATTAAATTATAATAATAATCTAAATATATTACATTCTGTTGGAATAATGCAGGTAAGCCACATAGTAACCTTGTTTTTTTTATCAATAAACTATTTTTATGAATGATAAAAAATAAAAAATTATATCATTCATATAAATATAATTTACAGGATAACTTCAATATTCATCACTCTCTCATCTTTATCTTGAAAGGCTAATGGTCACCATTTTTAGATGAATAAATTTAGAGTTTGTTAATATTGCTTAAAATTTGGCATTAACTACCTGACCATCCTATTAAATTTTATTAAAAAACAATCAAATATTGTTTTTTAGCCTTTTCATCATTTCTGAAGTCAAGTGTATCTTAGAATAAATGGCATTTTACAATCGAAGAATAGTAGTAAAAATATTTGATGAAACATTGTAATTAAAGTCCATGAATTGTTAAACTTTGTTACATTACCAGTATAATAATACCAGTAACATTGTCATTAATATTGTAACTATGCAGCAGTTATTTTTGTGCATAATTGCTGCATTCCTTCATATTCATATCATCAGGATAATCATTCTGGCATACAGATGTTCATTTATTTTTAGTGTATATGAATTGAGTTTTACTGACATTTGGATTCATAATGAACACTTAAAATGCTTTCAAGAAGATTACATTATAATAATGCTTTGGCATGAAAAGTTGCTGTGTATACAGAAAAAACATGGAAACAGAATGGCAAGATGTAATTTGATATTAATGAGTCAAGCATTCATTATTAGAAAAATAACTGCATTTCTATATCTTCTTGCAGAACAAATTAATTATATTCTTATAAAATTTATTTATTTAAAATAAATTTGTTAATTTAATTTTTATTTTATTATTTTCTTTATGTGGTGCTGAATATAATACTGCATTTTGCCATTGATAGTATCTTAGATTTGATGAACTATGGTAATTCAAAAAATATTAGAGAAGAAGTTTTAAAGTTAAAATATCTGCCATTTGTTAATACTTGCAGATAAAGGATTAATTCATACATCATTGAGAGAATATTCAATGGAATGATTATCCTATTAAATTTAATAAAAATCAAATGAAATATTAGAATATAGTAAGAGAATATGTCAAAAGTTGATATTCTCTTAAGTTGAATCACCATCAAGATGACCATAGTAGATCATCATGAAATTTCATAAAAATGTATTTAATAAGTTCAAAAGTTATGAGGAAGAGTCAGTAAGTAAGTTATGAAAGTTAATCTAATAGAAACCACAAGAGTACCTAGCTGGTACACTACAATTTACTTTTTCATGCAATGTCTCCCTACATTTGCACATGTGTCCCAATACTGTATGAGTCTCTGGAATCCTGGAGTGAATGGTGGATGTTCCAGCATCTCCCATCACAATTTCTTCACCTCTGTCATCATCAGTCAGGCCATATGTAATCTGGCATTATTGTGATGGAGCAAGATGCTGTACAGCAGGCCTGGATGTTTCCAGTGAAGTGAGTTATAGCATTTGCCTAACACCTTACAGCAGTGGCTTCCAAACTTTTTGTGTCTGCACCCCATTTTTTTCCTAAAAATTGGGTACTGCCCCCTCATTTTCACAACAGTCTAATTTTATAAATACTTTCTACTAACAATTTAATACTGCAAAACAATATATCATATTTTGTATAAATAAACTTCTATACATAAAAGAAATATATATTTATTATGATGGAATAATTTTTAATACAATTAAACAAATCCTTACAAAATAAATGAAAAATAGAATACATGTTTAATACATCATCATATTTAATGCAATGAGTTGCTTGTTTTTCAGCACAAATTTTATCAAATTAGGATGTCATTGAAGATATCATTACTCTCAATTCTTTTTCAATCACTAAACTAGATCGATATTTTGACTTTAAAACAGCTACTCCAGAAAGTTTCTGGATATATGGATGTATGTATTTATAATCCTTTTGCTGATTCATTTTTTTACATTAAGTTGAATTAATTTTTTGCTTGTCTTAAAAATAATGCTTTTGTTAATTCTTATGCACCTTGCAATAGACTCACGCCCACCATTTGGAAAACACTGCCTTACAGTATAAAATGGCATTGACATTGGTGCCCCTTAGTTGGAAATGGGACAGCAGAACCCCCTCTGCAACCCAAAAAATAGTCAACATGCTTTTACCAGCTAAGGCTATCATTTTGAACTTCTTGGCTACTGGCAACTGGGGATGTTTTCAAAGATTTGAGTTACACATTTGCACATGTGTCCCAATACTGTATGAGTCTCTGGAATCCTGGAGTGAATGGTGGATGTTCCAGCATCTCCCATCACAATTTCTTCACCTCTGTCATCATCAGTCAGGCCATATGTAATCTGGCATTATTGTGATGGAGCAAGATGCTGTACAGCAGGCCTGGATGTTTCCAGTGAAGTGAGTTATAGCATTTGCCTAACACCTTACAGCAGTGGCTTCCAAACTTTTTGTGTCTGCACCCCATCTGTCACCTGTGACATTCCAAATCAGCATATCCTGTCTCTCCATGGCATACTGAAGCAGATGCTGCAAGGACAGGCACATGCATGCCAGTTTTTGTTCCTCTGACAGTGTTTCAACACCCAGCATGCATACACTTTATAGACTTCACACGATTGCACATGATACTGTAGGCCAAATCATACAAGCACCCTATCTCACTTTCCACTGTGTCAATGGCAATTCTCCTGTCAGCACGAATCATCGCCTCAATATGCTTCACAGTTGCAGCCCAGTTGATCTTCGTTGATGACTTTCGTGCATCTGTTGGTGAACTTTTCCACCAAATTGTGTATGGCTTGTCATGATAATGAATGCTGCTGCCTATACACAGGAGCAAATTCTTTTTGAATGTCCTTCTCATCAAGTCCTTTTGTCCAAAAAAACCACCTAACAGACAACTGCTCTTCAATTGTATACTCTTCCAACACAGTTGTCATCCTGTGGATGGTGCCATCTGCATCTTTTGCAGAAGATTTTGAACAATTCCCTCCTGTAGCTCAAGAGTTGCCCTTTTACATGGTACAGTCAGCATATCCATGCCCAACACCATCAGGGATCTCTTGGATGCCTGTTTGATACTCCTCCAACCCGTTACTCTGCTGCACACACTGTTCTTGCTTCAGAGGTTCAAGTGTGTCCGTACCAACAGAAGGCCACCAACGATCCGAAAAAGTCTTCTCAAGGATAAATGATAATGACTTACTGATTATCTCTTGTATTAGTGGAGGGATACATAGAAAGATGTCAGACATCCAAACACAATATAATCTTATAAGTCTCTTTTCCTTCAGAAAGCACACTATTAAATATCACAAATACTTTACTATTATAATAACAATCTGATTATCCATCCAAATTTGATTAAAAATAAAAATATTTAGTTAAAAATTTTTTATCTATAACAATTTCTTTCACTTTAATATTCATTATATAGTTATCTATTAAAATTAATTTAAAATCATGTATTTTCTCTAAATAAATACAAAATTACATAAACACTTATATTTATTATTCAACATTTATGAAAACTGCATAAAGAAAAAGCATTTTTCAATATCTGAATATAATTTTCAATGAAACATTTAGGTACATCAAATAAGTTTATCCATATTTAATTATATTTTTCTGTTTGGAAGGTTTGTTCATTATTCAATATTAGTTGATTTTTGTTATGATACAATAATCAATTGGAATCAACATGATTTTGTTTTATGAACTAATTAATTAATTCAGATTAATTTCAACTGATTGAAAATTAAATGTGATACATAAAGACAGCATTAAAAAATAAATTTATGACTAACAATCCTGTAATGAGGAAAATTTATATATAACATCCAAATTAGTTTTTTAGTAATGTTTAGTCTATAATAATGAAATTATTTTATTTTTAAACAAAAGTTAAAATCTTTAATATTAATTTATATGAGAAAACTTACAGTATATGAAAGATTTTTATACAGTCCAATTACTTTCACGTGAAATTAAAAATGCAACAATAGTTTTCGTATCTTACATTTTAATAATTCATTTAATATTAATCATTTTTTTATATTTTTCAAATTTAAATATAAATAAATGAATTTTATAAAATTTTCTGATAGGTCTCTCTCTCTCTGTTCCCTCTCTAGTTGCTTATAAAGTCGAAAATTGGGAAAAACTTACATTGGTAGATTTTTTTGATAAAATATGAGGGGTCGAAATTTCAATAGAGAGGATAGAAAAATCTTTTCAATTTGCAGGAAAGCTGTTAAAGAGATCTGTTCGTTCGAATCTTTAAAATATCACATTATTCCAGTGCATTCTTGACATATTTCTGTGGATCGCATCTGGTTCGCTACTTATCTACCGGAAATAATTTCCATGTTCGGATTTTCCAGAGCGAACTTACTCTATTTGACTAATGTTCTTTTCTTATATTTCCGATTTTCGCAGAAAGAAAGATGAGTTATTGAATTCGGTTGCGATGCAAACTTTACCTTCCCAATTCTCTGCTGAATCTATTTTAGCATTTATTTATTTTATTTCGTTTTTAACCCTTTAAAGCTAGCCAATCATCATCGAGTACACAAAGCGCACAATGCGACGCGTCGTGACGCTTCGCATTGCATCGCTTGCCTTCTTACTACCCAATAATAAGTAGGAGAGCAATCTCTTTAACAGCTTTCCTGCAAATTGAAAAGATTTTTCTATCCTCTCTATTGAAATTTTGACCCCTCATATTTTATCAAAAAAAATCCACGAATGTAGTTTTTCCCAAATTTCGACTTTATAAGCAACTAGATGGGGAACAGAGAGAGAGAAAGACCTACCAGAAAATTTTATCAAATTCATTGTTATTTCTAGTTCGCTTCTGGTTATTTTAACATTTATAAAGCGTCAAGAAGAAGAAAAAAAAATCAATTTTTGAACAAAATCTCTGGAATTTCATAATAGAGACTCTTTTATGATAATTGAAACAATAATTTCTCTAAATATTATTAGTAGGGAGTGCATCCTGTAATAAACATTAATGAATGGATCAAAAACTTAACAATTTTATTCTGTTGTGTTGCAATCTTTTAACACTGCACAGAAATTAAAATTTAAGCAACTTAACCTGAGAGTGAACTGAATAGTTAATGAGGCAAGATGAGTGTGTTTAAAATAAATGATTCAATCTAAAAAATAATAATATGAATATTTTAAATTACGATATTCATCATAACTTAATCAACTTTAGATAAATATTCTCTTGTTTTTTTTAATATATTTTAATAATTTTATTTTGAAAATTAAATCAATTAATGTTTAATATTCCGAGATTCATTTTTATGTATTTCTATTCATATTAAATACTGTAAAAAAAAGAAAAAATATTTGATAGAGAACTTTAAATTTTGGCAAACAATGAAGCTCGAACAGTATAAAAATATACAAATATTTTTTTTCTAACTTATTGAGGCCCCTAGAATCGTGTGGCCCTGGGCAGCCGCCCTCTTGTCCCTCTCTCTGATAGCCCATTCGTTTAAATCTGTTGATAAACGGAACATAATAACTCAAAAATCACAATGAAAATCCTGGAAAGTTACTACTCTTCCCCTTGCCTTATTTTTGAAGATAGAAGCAGTCATGATCATTTATCACGATATATTTTATATGAAAAATACTGTAATTTATATATTAAAATATAAATTATAGTTTATTCAGTAATGTAGAAAATGAATTTTAATAAAGCTGCCATTTTTTTTTTCCTTATAATGAGATTAACTATATTATTAAATTTAGTTTGAAAACATTTCTTGATCATTTGTATCTTCATAATTTGGAGCACAGAAGAAAATTAAATATATTATTGTGAATTTAATGCTATGCATGAAAAATATATTCCATAAACTAGGCATCAGAAGCAATTAAACTGCATGAAAGAGAATATGATAATTTTCTCTTATATCATAAAATTAGGATATCAAATTTCATAAGGATCTCTGAAATCAGGCAGAAATTATATAAAAGTTCGTAGAAAAAAATCAAAATTTTTTATTTTAAATGATCTTTTCATAGGTAACTTTGTTAAAAATTAGGAAATGTGAAATTATTTTTGTCAAAACATAGACGAACATAATGATAACTAATCGATGCATTTACTAAAAAGCGAAACATGTCTACAAAATTAATATTTTGGTTTACCATTTAGAAGAGTGAAATTTATTCGATTTATTTTTTAACATTTATTTAATAATCTAATAAAATATAAAAATCGATTATTTAAAAATTTCAGCACAAGTTATTTATCCAAACTCATTCAAGTTTAATAGATCGAATCTAACTTTTCGTTTTATTTTTTGTATATGTTTATAGTAATCGATATAAAAATTATCTATGGTTATCTTTTATAGAGTTTGCAATAAAGAAGAAGATTAGAAGTTGGTATTTATCTATTGATAGAACAAAGTTAAATATTTAAATGCTCGAATACGATAAGAAAAAAAATGTAAATAAAGTTACTGAACTTCCAAGACACGGAAATAAAATTTGTTTTCTGTTTTTTTTTTTTTTTTTTTTGTTTTTTTTTTATAAAATATTTTTTAAATTTTAATTTTTTTTTTTTTTTTTTGCATTATTCATTCAGACAATATCGTGAGGAAGTAGTAAAATTATTAACGTTACATCTACAGAAGTTCTATATTAGCCTACTCAATGTAAATAGTAATAATGTATACATAATCTATAAGATTAATATCAGAAAATATCTTTATTACTTCGATGACTTATTGAATTTTTAAGGCTGTTTTTACTTTTATAAGTTTATTTCCTCACAAAATAACCTTACAAATTCAAACTATTGTTATAAGTATTTACTTCATCATTTAAGAAGCAATAAAAATAATAAAATAAATCGATTTTTTTATTTTATTTTCATATGAAAAGCACAAAGGCTAAAAATTAAATTTTTGTTTTATTAATTTTATTACTTCAAGCGCAACTTTTTAAATGGTTTCATGATGATAATCGATAAATGACAAAATTTTTAAACCGTTTAATTAGATATGTTACGTTAAATTTACCTTATTCTTCACGTTTGAATGTTCTAAATCTGTTTATTCACAGCTTTCAATAGAATTGATTTACCTGTCATTATTAATTGGTTTCAAATCCGTATCATTTTGTTTCAAAGTGCCGAAAGTTATCGGCTGTTTCCAGTTCAGAAGTTAACGTAATCCTGTTCAATTTAATTTTGACAGATTTGCTAGATAATATAATATTTTACTGAATGAGACTTTACATCTTCCAAACTCATAAAATTAAATTTTAATTTTTTTTTTTTTCCTTTACAAGTACGTATGGTGCGAATTCGAATTTTTATGTTTCCTCAATTTTTAAATGAAATAATTATTGTAATGGATTAAATTATCGAATAAATTTTAATAATTTTTTCCTCGGTAACTTTAAAAAAATCAGATTTTATTCGAAATCTAATTGATTGCAATATAACTGTTGCATAAAGAAACGAATAAACTAATTTTTAAGCAAAAAAAAAAAATTTTAAATATATTCATGCTGGGAAGTTAATTGAATCAGTTTTTTTTTTAAATTATTAAAATTTTTAATTTTTTATAACAAATAACTTAATATTTTTTAAATGTTATCCATTTAATTGAATAAATAAAATCGGTTGAAAGTATAAAATGGAAATTTATACCGAATTTTTCAGGCAGATCGCATGTTACTTAGCTACAAATTATGAAAATATAAAAAGTAAAAAATTGAAAAATTCTGAGAGAACTTTTCAATTTTCTTTTTGTTTATCATATGTAACTCTTTTTCAGAAGCTATTTTTGTCCCATTCAAATGGAGTCGGCATTCTTTATTCTAACTCTCCATGTTCTTCTGTCGTAGACAGCCTCTTCTCTCTCATGTCCTCCCTCACCTCTAGGTCTTCCTCTTCTTTTCTTCCCACCTATACTCATTTCCTCAGCCTTCCTACCTACATATTCTTCAACTCCTTCTCCTTATATGCCAGAACCAAAAAAGTAAATGGACGAAGAGATCATTGTGATTAAATATATCTTATGCTCCTCCAATGCCCGTTTTCATTACAAAAATATTTGTTTTAGCAAGATTGATCTCTATCATTCATTATTCTTTCCTAAGCTCTGAATAAAAAGCAAATAAATATAATATAGTATCCTATCTTTTTTTTTGTCTTACAACTTAAAAAAAGTATGGTTTCTTTTAAATTTTACCAATTTAATTGTTTATTTGATAACTTTTAATCTTAATTTTTACCATATAAAATTGAATATGGATGATTGAGGTCAATTATATCATAGAAAAACGTAAAAATTCTAAGGTGACTGAGCACTTTTACGTTTTTCTGTGACTTGAATTTAGTTTTATATAACGTTCTCTTTATATTATTTAAGAAGATAACTTTCTTCAATAATAAAGAGAACATTGAGTGTCCAGATAACTGGCAAGTGATATGATACTTTTTGTGTTATAAAAGCCATAAAAGCTTTTGTGTTTCTGCACCTTGAAAGTAAGATTCTTCTCTGAAAGAATTTTTTATTGTTGGCTTTCAGATAAGTTTCTCTCTTATTACTGTTATATTAAAGCATGTCATATGGCTTTTGAGTATAATTTAGTGATCGACATATTAATGATTTTAAAATGACGAAGTGCTTTATCTCTAATGATGTCGTGGAGATAATTGTAAAGAGGTCAGTTTTATGGCACTGAAATGGGATTTTGTGAACCTGTGGAAGTACAACTAGATGAATTTATCGTTGGAAAAGTTGCTTGTGATATTTCTACGTATGCTTCACATTCTGGAGTAAGACTTTCTTTCAAATGGTTACTATTATTCATCATGTAAATCTAGTGATAAAATGAATTTGATATCAATATGTTCTAGATTGGAAGTTGATCTTCCCGAAATATCCGTTTTTCATGAATTGAACCTATTAGGATACTCATGTTTCACATTCTGGAGTAAGACTTTCTTTCAAATGACTACTATTGTTCATCATGTAAATCTAGTGATAAAATGAATTTGATACCAATATGTTCTAGAATGGAAGTTGATCTTCCCGAAATATCCGTTTTTCATGAATTGAACCTATTAGGATACTCATTTTTATGCTTTATGTTTCACCTGAAATTATCAAAGTTTTTTAATAGTATCAGAAGAAATTTAAATCTATCTAGATGCTAATGTTTTTTATTCACTCTTTTGATAACTTTGGATGTTGAAAATTTACTTTTTCCTTTAGATAATAAAATTGTTTGTACTTTAAATAATTATAATGTAAAAAATACATTATAACAAAAAAAATGAATATCTTGCAAGAAGTTATTATATGATGTTCATTTAATTGTTCAAAATATGTATAAGTCATTTGATAACATTTTTAAAGCATTCATCTGTTTTCTACTTCTTTTTCGTTTTTTAGGCCATGTGACCTGTTACTGTTTCACATTATATTTTCTGGGCTTTCTTATATTTCTCTTCCCTTGGACACATAATTGAGGATTAGCTTCGGGTGTCATTCATTAGTCATTCTTTCTAGATGCTCTCTTCAATTTATTTTCTAATTCTCCAATTTCTCCATTAATGGATTCTTCCCCAATTCCTTCATCATTTCTACATTTCTCTTTCTATCCAATCGTGTACATCCAGCTGTTCTCACAAATTTCATTTCTGTTGATGTTATTCTCCTTTTATTTTTCCTTCACAAGATCCATGCTTCGTTCCCATATGTAACAACTGGTTTGGCCAAAGTTTCATATATTCTTATTCTAGCGTGCTTCTGTATTAGATTTTGAGTTCGTTTATGATTCTGATAGAATTTTTGTTAAGAACTCTTTGCATAATAATAATATATTAATAGACTAACTTTTTTATCTTCTGTTAATGCAGATAATACTAATTCAGTCAAAGACTCTACTATTCATGTTAATCCTTTATCCTTTTATCCCTACATTAATTAGTATGGATAATTGCCATCTAAGACTGATAATGTGATTTTTAAATAAATGTAAATAAGTTTAAAATTAATGAATATCTCATTTTTATATCTAGATTATTTCATGTAACCACAGAACAACCATTGTAAATAATAATCAGAGAATAATATCGATCTCTACTCTTCATTTTATATCAAAGTGCAACTTGATTTGTTTCTTTACCTGTTTTCTTTGGCTGATATTATCTGCGAGTTGCATAATGAGTTGCATAATGATTATCTGCGAGTTGCATAATGAGTAGTTTATTTTTCACCCAAAAAAATTATAATGTTAATAATGAAAATTCTAATTCTTCTGGAGAAGTGTCATCAGCTGCTTCTAAAAATGTAGACTATTTTGTTTATTATAACTACATCTGACTTTGGATAAAATTAAAACTATTATTATTGTTAGTGTTTATATTATTATTTTCTTAACTGACATCTGGCTTTTAACTTTATTACAGAAATTTGATTTTGTACATCTGGCTATCATGCTACTAGAAAAGATAGATACAGTCGAGTGATGATGTTATTTATGATATTACTTCATTCATCTATTTTTTTTTCTGAGATTTTTGCCTAATTTTATTAATTTATAATTTAATATTATTCATGTTTCATATTTTTCTTGTTTATTTAACCTTTTCTTAAAATAATTATGATTTTTTATTGAAAGTACTGAATCATTTTTAACTTTTGATGATATTTTAATTTTTTAAAGTGAGTTTAATTTTTCCTTTTGATATATATTTTTTGTTTTTAAATATTTAAGAAAATAAATAAACTCAATTAAAAATCTTTTAAACATATATTATATAGAAAATATTAAGACAATCATAGAAAATATGATAATAATAGTTATATAGAAAATATTAAGAAAAAATATGAATATTTTCCTTCTTCGCAAATTAGACTGCGAATAGAGAAAATAAGTTGTATAAAAAACAAAAAAATGAGTAGAAAAAACATGAAATATTTGCTAGAAAAAATTAACTTCTAAGAAAAGGCTGTTTGAAGTACTTTTATTTTTGTCGTGAACTATTTATTGCAGTAATAATTGTCCCACGAGAAACGGATTAAATGCACCATCTACAGAAAGTCAGATCATGTTTATTGCACAAAAGGAATATTTACACTGAAATATCTAACTTGTTTCTCAAACTAACTTGAAGATATGTGTATCAGAATGAAAGAAATCAATGAATATATAAACGCATTTTGTCTTATCATGTTGCTTCAATTTATCAAATATTTATCATTTTTTATATTAGAATATCAAATAAAAATTAAATATTTGATCTAAGAGCAATTTTTATACATTGCAAGGATTTAAATTTTCTATAAGTAACCTGAATTAGATTTAGAAAATTCTTATAAAATTTTACAATCCTTCTTAATTATAAGATCAGAATCGTTAATTATAAGAGTAGAAAAAAATCAATTATTTCTTTTGATACAGGGTGTATCAAAAGTCAGTAGCTATCATAAGAAATAATTGGAATTTTGAAAAACAGGTTTTAATTTGAGAAAAAGCTTCATTCAAAGTACATGTTACAAATAATTAGTGCTCCACATGGCCAACATCAATGGCTCTACATAGCTCAAAGCGATAGGATGCTTCCCTCCAGCATATGTGCTGTTATCTTTTGAACTGCATCAGTAATTTTCTAAGTTCAGTGACATTGCTAATTATCCTACCAGTGTACACCTTAGACTAAATGAAACCCCAAGCATAAAAATCTAAGGATGTTAAAAAAATCCCTAATCGCTGAATTGTTCATGGCGGATCACGATTATGGGCAGCACTCTCCCCCAATTTAACACTTTTAGCTTTTTATGCTTGGGGTTTTATTAAGTCTAAGGTGTACACTGGTAGGATAACTAGCGATGTTACTGAACTTAGAAAATTACTGATGCAGTTCAAAAGATAACAGCACATATGCTAGAAAGTATGTTGCGGGAAGCATACGTAATGTGTTGAATTGTTTCGGGTACTATGTGGCATTTCCTACAGGTGTCACTTTGAGCTATGTAGAGCCATTGATGGTCGCCATGTGAAGCACTAATTATTTATAACATGTACTTTGAATGAAGCTTTTTCTCAAATTAAAACCTGTTTTTCAAAATTCCAATTATTTCTTGTGATGATAATGACTTTTAATTCGTCTTATATATATATCTTAATTTTCCATTGAAAATATTTATTAATATTGCTTTCTCTCTCATTATTAAAAGAAATAACTGAAAAATTCAAAATATATTTATACTCTACTGTAAAACAGCATTTAAAAGAAGAAGCTATGCAAATATTTCGAAATTTAATAAAATATATCCAAGCTTCCATCGCTCTTGGCAACAATTTTCTATAACAGGACTACGTTTGCTAGTTTATTATTTCCTACAAAAAATATTATGGACTTAAAATATGCTTTGATATCTTTTCTTCCAAGTTTTTCAAAGTTTTTCGTGATTTAGCTAAAATATTCCCGATAAACCACGCTGCGAAAAACATTAAAGTTAAACGAATCAACAAAATCTATAACATATTGCAATATTATTATGTAGCTAGGCCCGTCTATATTTTCGGTTGAATGAATAAAATCAGTTGAAGGAGCTGATTTTATATATTAAACAACAGTTTTCTGAGTTTTATTTGAGGATTCTGTTGTTAAAATTTAATATTTTAATTCTTATTTATTTAAGATTTATAATTAAATATTCTAAAGTAGTTGAATTGCCTTTCTTCATTTATGAACTAAATATTTGTTATCCGTATTTCTTCATTCAATAACGTTATTGCATTATCAATTCAATAAACTTACTACTAGTTTTGTTGATGAATTTTTCTGATGAGAGTTCAGTAAATTTAGATACAGTATTGTGTTTATCCATTGCTTCATATTAAGTAAATATGAGAACAATGGATTGGTTATAAAAAATATTAATATAATTAATAAATAATACTTAATAGCATGATTAATGTTTACTATAACTTTATAAACTTAGATAATTACGAAGTTTTCTATATGTAGCACTGTATTATAACATCGTTAACAGAAGTGTGCACTATATATTATAATCTGTTTATTGGAACATTAACTGATCTTGGTAAACAGTTTATAAAACTTGCTAAGTGAATCAGAGCATGTGGGCTGTTGCTTACATTTATGAAGAATAGGAGCAATAACATTTTCTCTAATATGTTTAAGAGCTTCTAAATATAGTTTTTTAAAAAGTATTATCACATATATTCTCCCATTGAATGTAAAAATGTAGTGGGATGTTTCTTACTCATTTGTCTACGATTTAATGCACTAATAATGTGATATGATTCAGATGAGATGTAAAGCATAAACTGTGCATCTCACATCACATATGAAGATGATTCTTCTGTGGCTGGGAACTTTATAAACAAAACTTTTTTTTAAGCCAAGCAAAACCAATACGATAAATATTCAAAAATTAGGAGAAGAGACAGAAAAAAAAAACAATGTTACTAAGAAGAAATTAGCTTAAACAAAAAGAAAAAAATTGTAAGTAGAATGTTTGTGAACGTATACAAACAATGATCGTCTCATGAGGAAAGAATACGATGCATTATATATAGGAAATGAGATCATAATTGCTGAATTTGTTTGGTGTCAAACAAAGAGAAAACTTTTTATGTTTTTCTAAACTGTTTCTCGCAATTAATTGAAAGACTGCTATCAAAATGAAATAAGTAAATAATTTGTAACATTTTTTTTTTTTCATTTTGTAGAAAAGTTCAATAATTTACAGATGAAAATAACAAGAATTGCGCTGTTTAAAATTTGTCCTGTTTATATCTCCAAATAAAATTATGCTAATTGTCTAATAATTGTAAAAGATTTTCAACAGCGCGCAGTGTTATAACTCCTCAATTATGAATCAATATTAATATGTAAGAAAATCATCTTATTACAAAAATTTTCATTTTTTTTTTTTTAGCTACTAAGAAACCGAAATATTACAGAGTTCATGAGAAATTACAAAAATGAGTCACAGAAGATGAAGGATCATGATCAACTGACTAGACACGAATTTCTTCTGAAGAAATAAAAGGAATGAATTCAGGATCTCATCTTGTACCACTAAATGGAAATACGTTTTTGTGATTTTCGTCAAGGTATGCTTGAACTTTTTAATATAAATTTCTCAAGGTCTGATACCTGGATTCAATCCTGGATCTTCTATATGGAAAACTGAAGTGTTTCCCAAACAATACATTTAATCAATAGCATTATTAAATTCTAATTAAAATTGTTAAATGTTTTCCTCCATAAGCAATATTTTTAAATTTAAAGTTTATTTCCATAATTTCTTTATACTTTTATAATAAATTGATTTTGAAATTACGAAGCTGTTACGTTTGATTCACAATTGGGACAATTGTAACACTGCCTCCTGTAAAAATATTTATAATTACTAACCTCCTGTAACAGAAATGAGAGAGAGAGACTTATCTGTAGAGCACCATGAAGATTTCTTCAATAGGAAATCTAATTTTTACAGTGGAAAACAGTAACATAGCCTATCACTTACTTCTTAATTGAAATCAATTACTTTAGCATTAATTTTATCTAACAATTAAATGAGTTATTTTTGAAAATGTAAAATGTGTTATAATTGATTCCATCTTGCATAAGTTTGTATCAATATAAGTTAAAATTTTTTTTTTTACTGTAACATATCAATATGTTTACTTCACTACAAAAAAATTAGAAATTAATAATGGTTAAATAATCCTTTGTTATTTTAAATCCATTAAAAAATAGGATTCACACATTTTGAAATTATTTGATAGTTAACAATGTTCTATAGAATTTAGAGTAGGGGTTATCTAACCTGGAGCCTGCAGATTCTAATTAATCTTTTGGTGAATAGTTAAAATATTTACTCAATGTTTAACGTTTGAATAGATCTTTTAGTGTAAAAAATTGGACATAATCCTAATTTAATGCTTTCTATCATCAAGAAACTTTGTTATTCCTTCTTTAATATTTTCTTTGATTATGATGTATATCTAGTTGATGCATAAAAAACTATAACGGAATTTCTTCAACAAAAAAATTTTCTATCAAATGAATATTATTATAAAAATATTGAATAATGTATATAATTAAATACAATTTTATAATAAGTATTTATTTCATGAAGCATGCATAACTTATCGTTTTTCGAAGATTATGATGTTTAGATGCTTAAAATATTTAAGTTAATGCAACAAACAATGGCTGAAATTAACTGATGAGATATTGATGATGCCTACCAACATGATTTTTGCAGAGGGGGTTTAATAATAAAAAAAATAATATATAGATATCCCTCGCTTTACGCGATTAATTGGTTCAATGAAATAATCGCGTAAAGTGAGTTGAATTTATCATGGCTGAGATAGCTCTATATAGGGGTTTCTTCAGAAGGATAAAAAAATGTGAGCAAAAGAAATTTTAACCCATTAATGCTAGCCAATCACCATCGAGTACACAAAGCGTCACGACGCATCGCGTTACCAAGATGCGTCGCTTTCCTACTTATTAGCGGGTAGTAAGAAGGCGAGCGACGCAATGCGACACGTCTTGTTAACGCGATGCGTCGTGACGTTTTGTGTACTCGATGGTGATTGGCTAGCTTTAAAGGATTGATGAATGAATTATTTAAACTTATAAACAAAATACACAAATTTTAATGAATGAATGATTGGATGAATGAATTAATACAATGTCATAAAAAACATACAGGTACTTCTGACAGACTTCAATCTGATGATGAATGAACTGAGTCTGTGAGTCTGGATCATCACTTTCTTGCTCTCTTGAAGTCCCTGGGATAATAGGCTGATAATCTTCAACTTTTTAATGAAACAGTCGAGATTCAGCTGATCGGCATCATTCGACTTCTCTCTATAAAGCTCTTTACAGAATTCAAAGAATTCTGAATTCCTCTCGCAATATAAGTTAAATATAGTCTCATTAGGATTTTTATTTTTCAATTATTCTGATGGCACTATCATTATATTTAAAAAATTCAGTCATTTGTTCTGTTATAAGTTATTTGATGGGCTCAGCAACAAAAAGCACCTGATTTCTGGAAATGGAAAACATCATCATTCATGTTGTTTTCCATATCCAGAAGCTCTTCATTAGTGAGCTCTAATAAGTAGGACTCGAACAGTTCATCTATCTACATGAGACAATTTTTAAACGAAATTTTTTTTAATTTTAAAAAGTTAATTTACTTTTTAAAAAGGGCACCTGATTTCTGGAAATGGAAAACATCATCATCATTCATGTTGTTTTCCATATCCAGAAGCTCTTCATTAGTGAGCTCTGATGAATGGGATTCGAACAGTTCATCTATCTACATGAGACGATTTTTAAACGAAAATTTTTTTAATTTTAAAAAGTTAATTTACTTTTTAAAATCGCGTTATAGTGAAAACGCGTAAAGTGAG
This sequence comes from Olivierus martensii, assembly GCA_000484575.1. Lineage (NCBI taxonomy): Eukaryota > Metazoa > Arthropoda > Arachnida > Scorpiones > Buthidae > Olivierus > Olivierus martensii. The sequence goes on from AYEL01016910.1 coordinate 40,337, forward strand.
ATCGCGTACAACGAGAGATACCTGTATATCCTAATGTAAATCAATAAATTATACAATAGATTACCGAAATAAAATATGAATAAAAAATTGGTTCTATAAAGAAATTTTATATTAAATATTTTTAGAAAAATTTATCGTATCATACCCAATCAGAATTTATAATAATTCGGCGATGTAATAATAAAATAAAAATTGTTTTGTATTTTTCCTTCTAGTTTATGTATTATGTCGTCTTTTTTTTTTAATAAAATGAATATATTCCAATCATAAATCGATTGGAATATATTGTCCCATCGGAAGTCGACCTCATTCATATACCGTATTGTTCTTCAGTACCATGTAAACAGAAAAAAAAAAAAAATGCTCCCTTTGGAAGATAAAAAATTCGCCTTTATTAAATTATCATGAATTTTATCGATTAATTTCTATTTAAAATAAATTAATTTAATTATTATTCATATATTTACTGAATATTAAAGTGACATTTTACAAAGTTTCTTTGATTTTGTCGTTTAATTAAATATGCATTTTCTTACGTTATCATCCGAAATTACTGTTTTAATTACCTTAATTTTTATTTATTTTAGAATAAAAAATACCCAACATATATAAAATTTTCTATACTTTCAATTAAATTTTAAAAATATTTTTTTTAATCCTATAAAACAAATCAAAAGAAAATGAATTGAAAAATAATAATAAATGCAAATAAACGAAAAAAAAT
>AYEL01016911.1:0-64122 GCA_000484575.1 Olivierus martensii
TACATATATAAAATTTTCTATACTTTCAAATAAATTTTTAAAATATTTTTTTAATCCTATAACACAAATCAAAAGAAAATGAATTGAAAAATAATAATAAATGCAAATAAACGAAAAAAAATCAAAATAATTTTTTCAAATGTTGCAACCATCTCAATTTTTGTCTCACTATATTGTGGATTATGTTAAATTTTATCTGTTAAGATTTTGTCCTTCTAATTCGTAGAATATAGCATTGTGAACTATTATGTATCAACTGATAATTAATTTATCTGTAGCGCACCTTTAAGATGTTTCCAGTTCATTGCAGCATTTTTGCAGATCTCTCTCAAATTTTTACAGCAATAGCATAACAATCTCAATTGGTATCGACCCTCGAAATGTTAACAGTTTCCATTTGTTGTAACATTCATAAATAACACCGTTGACTAAATAGTCGAAATTGTGAATGAGATGCTGACAGTTTAATATGCACCTGAACAATCTCATTTTCTGTCATCGAACTTAATTAAAACATTCCTGACTTATTTAAATTATTAACTCGCTAAACTGACGAATAGAATTTTTGAAAAATGATTATTAGAAAGTTTCGTCTGTTTTACGAATATATATAAAATTATGTTTTCCGTTGACATCACTTCCGCGTTTGCGCAGAACGATCGCCTTTTCCGACTAGGTGGAAGACCGAACGTCCTAGAATCAGTGGTTGATTCGGAATACGCCTGGAAATATGACTCTGTTATCAGAGAGCAGACGGAAAACAGGTCTGATGGAAACTACCTTCCGTCTTCCGGTAAGTCCAATCTTTTATCTTTTTTTTTTGGTTTCTGCCATGGAAACGCGTTTCCTGTTAACACTTTTTTATTAGGTTAACGACCGTATATTTCCATTTTTTAATGTAATTACTAACTACTGTGACGTAACGGATTTTCCTCCCAAATTTGCCAATCGGAACAGGAAGAGTTTTCCTCATAATAGAGCGTACCTTAATCGATCACAATCCCGGAAACTATGTTTGCTATCTACTTCCGTGTGTTGATAATTTTTAATATACCTTGCACACTGTATATAAATCTAGTAAAATATATTATATTCAACACACGTTAATGTGAAAATTTATTTTAGAATTTTATTAATTTAATAAAATAAATCTAATCAAATCTAATAAAATGTTATGAATATTTGTGTATAGTGTTCGTACGTTAAATAAAATACATAAAGATAGGGACTTTCAAGCTTTGGGCAACTATAATCTGACGACAAGAAGGCAGTATTAAGTCTATGGGATCCTATAGGATCCCATAGACTTAATACTGCCTTCCGATGTTCGTACGTTAAATAAAATACATAAAGATAGGGACTTTCAGGCTTTGGGCAACTATAATCTGACGACAGTATCGGAAGGCAGTATTAAGTCTATGGGATCCTATAGGATCCCATAGACTTAATACTGCCTTCCGATGCTGTCTTCAGATATTTTTGAGGTCTTTAAAAAAAAAAAAAAAAGACAAAATTGAAAAATATTCAGTAGTAAATGTGCAAGAAAAGCGAAAACATTGCTAGAGAACCTTACATTTTGAGGCAAACACTGGAATTCGAACTGTATAAAAATATACAAATATATTTTTTCCGACATATTTAGTTCTAAATTGAGGCCTCTAAAATTGTGAGGCCCAGTGGAGCCAACCCCTCTGATACCCACTACATAAAAATATACAAAAATTTGCAACATCGACCGACATAAATCGTGTTTTTTTGCATAATTTTCTATACTTAATATCAAATTTCAGATGACAAACTGCTAATCTTTGTGGACATCGCACCTCTGATACCCACTACATAAAAATATCCAAAAATTTGCAACATCGACCGACATAAATCGTGTTTTTTTGCCTAATTTTCTATACTTAATATCAAATTTCAGATGACAAACTGCTAATCTTTGTGGACATCGATAATTTAAAGTCAATTCTAAAGTCTAATTAATTAAAAAGAATTAAGAGTTTCTTAAACAGATTTTTTTATAGTATGTTAATCTTCAATGAAACATTTTGTTGTAATTTTTTTATTATTTCATTAACTACAATAGATTTCTTTGTACATTTCTGGTTGGATGATAAACTTCAATAAATAAAAGAGAAAGTTCTTCAATTGTTAAGGAAAAAATCTACACACTTTTTAGAGCTCGTTAAAGATGATGTCAGTCTAGCTTTACGTTAAAGCTTGTTATCTTTCCAAACATATTAAAATTTTATGGAATTTTTTTAAAATATTCAAAGTATTTTATATAGTAGTTGTTAGCTTAAAGAGAGTTGAGAGAGTTTTTTTAACATCATCGAATAATATTTTGTTAGATAAACAGATCCGATATCTAAATTTTTTCACGGTTTTTAAAAAATTCATCATAAAGTTTATACCATAAAAATAATGGCATTATAAAGACATTTTAATAGTCTTTAAAGCTGCAAAATAAATAAATTGATTATATATATTTATTGTAATTAAATTCTTATTTAATTGCAAAAATAAAAATATATGAGGAGAGTTGATGATATTCATTTTTAATAGATCAGTTCTAATGAAATTTTCTCTATCAAATCATAAAATTATGGAGATATTTAAAATTCTTTAAAGTATGGATTTATGTAATTTTTATTTGTCTGTATGTCTGACCTTTGAAAATTTTTCAGAAAATTCAAGTTTTAGTGGAAATTTTAATATTCTCAATTAATTCAGTAACAAGATGGCGACGTTCAGAAATTTTGAAAAAAATTGATATCTTTGCGACTATTGGTGGCACAATAATAATAAATTACTTGGCAGAATATTTTTAATGAAGGAAACACTGATGTTAAGTTTATCCACATATTTTGTATGCATTGTCAATCAAAAAATAAATAAAATTGACGACGAACAGAATCCATAAAAATGAGTCTTGTAATGTCGTTGAATGGATAAAATACCTAACAATAGACTGCTGAATAGATTTTGAATGTAATTGTATATCTTTCTACAGTAGAAGAACTGGAATCAGAAAAGATATTGTTCTCCTTTTCAAAATTTCAGCTGGATATCTTATTGTAGTCTATCGTGTATTAGATGGAAGAAGGAATAGAAATTTAATTCTCTGTTAAAGGATCTCCATAGAATCCATAAAAATCCTCCATAAAATACGAAGATGAACATAAAATCCTGATTCATTCTAGCAATATTATAGTAAATTCTTTCTAAAAGCAAAATTATCATCACATATATTTATATATTATGCAATTTTAATACAATTCGACATGATCATCTTTCATTTTGAAATGTTTTTGTTAGCAATAGAAACCTTTAAATCAATCGCAATATTCTGAGGAAGCATAAATGTGACCATCTGAAATATTATTAATATTTATCTGTACACATTAGATATGATAAAGTCACCAGATTAAGAAGTCTATAGACGTTAAATCGGGTGGATGTGGTGCCTATGTTCTTTAGAAACTCTATCGATCTTCCAGGAAAGACTTTATAGTCTCTCACATGCTTGAAAACTGGAGAAGTACCCAATACTGTTGATACACAATGGTATTTAAGATTTCTCATCATAAAGAAAAATATCAGAGTTATCATGAGTACTAACAGAATTTATATTTACTCTGTATACAGCTCTTTTTAAAATCTTCATTGAAACTGAATAAGTAATTAATAACTCAAGCAACAGTGACTTTTTTATATATTTCAAAAGTAATATTTTTTTTCTAGTTTTATACAGGGTGAAGAAAAACTTCGTCGTAAAATTTTGTGTACTGATAGGGTTTTCGAGTTATAAACCTTTAAATCTAGCCAATCACCATCGAGTACACAAAGCGTCACGACGCGTCGCTCGCCTTTTTATTACCCGGTAGTAAATAGGAGAGCGACGCAATTCCACGCGTCTTGGCAACGCGACGCGTCGTGACGCTTTGTAAAGTAAATGGTGATTGGTTAGATTTAAAGAGTTATAACTCGAAAACGGTGCCATTTAGACCATATGTTCATTAGACATCTTCCACTTGTTTCGAGGTCCCTTATTATTAAACAAAATATTACGACGAAGTTTTTCTTCACTCTATATCTTATATCTAATAAAATTATCCCATTCACAAAATAAATTAATGTAAATTATCATGACCAAAATTATACAAAATTATAGATAATGTATAAAAATTCAAGAGTTTTCTGAACTTCCATCGAGAATCGGAAATTTTACTGAATTTTTACAAAATTTAGTGTGATTTTTATGATGAGGATAAACAGGAAGTTGCTTATAATCATAACTACAATAAACATGTGAATTTTATATAGATTTAATATAAAATATGTAATCATTATATTAATCAATAAATGTTAGATTAGTATTAAGATGCCCAGTTATCAATTGAAATAACTATTTAATTACGATTAATTTAAATAAATTAATCGTGTTTCCGTAATTTCTGATCTCGGAATTATATTTGATGAAAAATTGATTTTTAATTATCATATCCAAAATCTTACAAAAAAAATTTATATATTCGATTAGGTATCATATATAGAAATCTTTATTATCTTAAGTCTACTGAGACTCGTAAAATCATATTTTTTTTTCATTTATTTTGAGTATAATTGATTACGGAATAATTATTTGGAGTACGGTATGTTCAACTTCTCTACAAAAATTAAATAATCTTTACATCAAGATTATGGATACTTTACAACTTACTGACTATTTCTCTAACCATGTTAGTAATAACTATAAGCATCTTTTATCACTGAATAATAAAATTCTTTATTATGATTTTAAATTTATACATTTATATTTTCATTATGCATTTGAAAAGCTCAAGGTTAGTTTATATACTCGACATTTTGATACACGTTCTTTTTCTTGTATCCGTACTCAAACAAAACGTTTGAATATCACTACTCGCTCTTTCCCTTCTAGATTGTTTATTAAAGATACATTAATTCCTGATGAGTTATTTTATTTTAATAAGAAATATTTTGATAAATTTATTAAAAAATATATTGTGTTTTCGTGTAATTATCTGTTTAATGAGACCTAACTCTACTATGTTAGTTTTTATGGTTTAATTGCATGTTGTTACATATACACATTACATACACATTATATGCTGTTATACGTTGTGTTAATTATATCTTTTCTGTTACAAAAAATGTTTGAATTTCAATTTTTGATTGTGTTCTGTATAAATAAATAAATATATATATATATAGTTACAAAAAATGTTTGAATTTCAATTTTTGATTGTGTTCTGTATAAATAAATATATATATATATATATAGTAAGGAAATTGTAATAATTTTTTGAACATTCACTGCATTTCCATAAGTAGATTAGACAGTAATTCCTATTTTCTCGATACAGAATAAATTAAAGATTGTTATTTGGCCTTTTTTTGAATAGGAAGAGTTCATTTCCTGACAACAATACTATTTTATTAACTATTGAAATTATTAAGCAAAAAAATCTATCTGAAATTCATAACGATATTGAATTGCATTGAATTTTTCAATAATTATTTTCTTATGTTTTAAATAATACACTTTGACTATTTTTATTTCTCAGAAAAATTTTCTATTTATATGTAAATAATTTTGGTTACAATATTCTTAGTTCAAAATATATTTTCGATTCAATCGAAAATTAGATTAAATCTAATTTTCGATTGAAAGTAAGCATTATAAGGATCATTATTTTATCCAAGTTTCCCCGATTAATTACTTTTGAACTAATTAATAAATTTTCATCGAATTATGTAATGATGTTCTGCTTTCAAAAGTAATCTTGAAGCTATATAACTTTAATCTTTTTTGATTCAACCATTTAAATTATGAATGTTCCAGAAGCACGAATCAGAAGTATGAATGTCCGCCATTTTAAAAATGGGAAACATTTATATTTCTGGAATACTCTCTTGATAAATATTAAATTATTTATTAAATCTTTGACTTTTAATAAGATCAAGTCATTGAAGATGATGACTCATGATTAACTGATGACTCATCGAGAGATGAGTCATCAGTTAATTTTTTATATTCAGTTATTTAAAAATGGTCGATCCGTTGAATTCGAGAGATGAGTCATCATCTCTCGATGACTCATCTCTCGAAAAATTCAATGCATAAGAAAAACAAGAAAAATTAACTGATGACTCATCTCTCGATGAGTCATCAGTTAATTTTTTATATTCAGTTATTTAAAAATGGTCGATCCGTTGAATTCCATTCTTCAACCATCCGATTGACCCCATCATGGGTGGCCACTAATAGAATCCATCACAGGCTGGCCAACACCCATGGTGGGGTTAGTGGCTAAATTTTGATTGCCCTTTTCTCCCTTAGCATTCTGAGTGGAAAAGGGCAATCAAAATTTAGCCACCAAGCTTATTATACAAAATAAGACCCCACCATGGATGTTGGCCAGCCTATGATGGGTTCTATTAGTGGCAACCGCCAGATACAGAATATCCCATGAAAATATGGAGATTTAACCAAAACTATTTAAAAATGGCAGACGTTCAGAAGTTTCTCCTTAATTTTTGAACTGTTTGATTAATTTTTATGAAGTTCTTGTTAGAGGTTACGCAATTCAATATGATTTTGAGGAATTCTACTCTCATATCTTTAAGTATATAATTCTAAATTAAATATTATGATTTAAAAACAGAGAGAAAAACAGATAGGTAGTTAGTTCTTCTAAGACATGCTTGCTATATTTATTGCTAATATCGAACAAATTTTATAAAAATCTTTATATTGTGAAAACAATAAAATTTCAATTAATACTATTATTATTTTCACTTTTGTTAAACATCAGTAATATATAAATATTATTTTTGGAACGATCTCTATAAATAATTTTGAACTCCCCTTTTGTATAAATTTAAATTTACATATAACCAATTTCTATCTTTTTTTTTATGAATATTAAGTTTGAAAATAGAAATATTTTGATTAAATTTAGTGAAAATATAATTGGCATAGAAATTGAAGTGGGTCATATAGAAATAAATTTTATACAGTATATTGAAAATATTCGGATGGAAATTCCTATACTCAGTATTGTTTACATTTTCAATACCAATCTAAATTTGGAAATTGGAATTTGGTGATAAGTTTTATTCCAAAAATATCTAGAAAATGTATTTGGTATTATTCTATGCAAATACAACGGTAAGTTAATTGACAGCGAATTTTCTGAATTGAGAAAATTAGGCATTTCAAGATATTTTTTAAATTGGAAAAAAAATAAAATAAAATAATCAAATTTCTTTGGTGTAAAAAATTATAAATTATAAATTTTCGAAAATATTGTAATGCAACATCACGAATTTTTAGGATGGTTTTCTGTAAATTATATTAAAAAAAATTAAATAATTTTTGACTCTATTATAAAATCTATTCATTTTACATGATTTTTCTTCGCTATTGATTGTTATTTTTTTAATACTGTATTTAAGCTATAAGAGCCTAAAACCTAAAGTTTGGAATTCATATCAACTGAAAATTAAAAGCAGAAACAGAAAAATTCAAGAATTCATTTTTAATTTGAGTTCTGTTTTGCTTGTACGATATTTAGCAGAAAAAAGACTGTTATATCGCTACCTATTGGCAAATTATAGAACTAATTTTAGTCAAGAAAATCTATGTTGGATAATTTTCACTTAACTCAAATTTCGTACATTTAAAGTCAAACAGTATGCTTCAGTATTGGATTCTTATTTCTTTTATTATATAGAATATGGACATTTACTTACTTTTTAGCCTATTTCTGAAGGAAATGGAGGCTTATAAGATCGGGCCAATGTTTGTCGTCAATATCTCCACTAAAACTTTTGAACTAATTAACAGATTTTCATAAAATTCAGCAGTGATGTTCTGCAAATAAGATATTGACCTATAAATAATATAAGATTTAAATCTGCAGGATAGAATTTCATTTTTATCAAAAGTTTAATTTATATTATAGGCGATAGATGGCGCTAAGTGTTAGAAGTTTGGGGTAGCATATATCTTACCTGATTTGAATGTCGTCACTTCGAAGTTGTTAGCCATAGTGATGTAACAATAGGTGACGCAAATGAACCGAATAATTTACGACATCACTATTATATAACGATAATGATGGAATGATGATGTCACTAGATATTTATGCTGGTTAAATGAATATCGAAATTGGGCACAAAACCAATGGATTTCAAATTCTAAATGACACATTCGAAAAGTAGGCAATTTTAGTTCTTTCTGAAACTGCTTGTTATAAATATTTTCATAGATATACTTTTCTGTTTGTCTATACTGTTTATACTATTGTTAATCTTGATCCTCCACAATTTTTCAAATTTCTGAAGAAATGTAAACGTCATGCGTTATTTCATTGAACTGAGCTTTTTTTATTGAATGGATTACGATTGAACTACTCTGCAGAAATTTATAAGTTCAATATTTTTACCTTATTTTTCAGTCGCAGTTCTATTTGATGGCAAACATAAAAACCTGAAATAAATTTTATGGCATTATTCAGTTTCAGTTTTCTGTTTCGGTCATATTTTTAGATGATGCGGATTCCAAGCCTAAATTTTAATTTAAAAATATATACTGTATTATATTATTTTGCAACGTAATTTATATATATATATGGTATATGTAATTTTCCACATTTTGCATCTCTATATAGTATGTCTTTTTGCAAACATAAGTAATGATCTAAATAAATCAAATACTTAAAATGTAATAAAGAACAGCGGTTCAGTACTATTATATCTTTATATTTCTGCCCTTAAGTTAGTTGTAATGAAAAGTATACATAATTGATCAATATGCGTATCTCTATCTGTAAATAAGAACTTTATACTAAGACAAAGTGATGTTTCAATCAATTTGTTGCATTACTTTAATGATATTATTAATGTTCTCATAATATTTAAGATTTTTATAATATTATGTGGTTTATTATTTTGAAAAATTAATTCCTACGCTAATTTAAAAACCAAAAACAATACAAATTATAAATTTCTTCATTAGAATGAGAAATATTAAATCGAATACAGATCGATTTATTTATTAATAGATTTGTCAAGAATAGTATGAAACTATCTGCAGCACATCTATAGAAAATTGAAGAATTTCTATTCGAGAATTATTCACTGTGTAAAGTTTGCGAATATAAATATACTTGATGAATTGGTACAAATCTTATATATTTAAACTGAAAGATATTATCCATTCATTGTGAATATCGTAATAAAATTTCTAAAGAATTTCTGCATAGATATACTTCAAATCCAACGTTAAAAAAAGTAAGAAGAGTAAAAACAAACAAGAAATGCGATTGATGAATATCTGTTACTATTTTGTATCAATGAAATGACTGATATTTTAGATAATAAGTAGCAATCGTTGTAGAGATATTGAATAGAAACATCCATTGAAATTTTTGCTATCAGTATAAATTGATGTGAAAATATTATCATTGAACAATGACTTTGTCTGTGAATGAGTTATAAATCTATATCTTCCTAAATTTATGCATCAATATAGAAGAGTTTTAATTAAATAATTAAATATCTTACAAAAACAGTCCTGGTAATGGAAAATTACAAAGAGAATAATGTTCAAGCCAATAGATATGAGTTCATTATTACAACTGAGATGATTCATGTAGTTGTTGGATCAAGTGATGTAAAGAGTTACGATTCACAAAGATATTTTTATACTAAATTATCACAGAGATGTGAAGATCGAGATCTTTTATTCTTAACAGAATAATTCCTTTAACAGATGAGAGCTTCATCGCTTAAGGAATTATTCATTGAAGCTTTATTTAATTATTTAAATGAACACGTTTTCTTTAACAGACGATACAATTACGAGGAAAGATATCTATTGTAACTTTCTTCCTGCCTAATTGAAACGAAGTAATAAATATGGATGCGAACAAAATTTTTCTAAAGGCAGAACCTAAATGGATAGTCCAGATAATTGCCTAAATAGATTGTAGATTATTTAAATCTATTTAGGCAATTATCTGGACTCTTCCACATTCTTCATTCAAGAAACACATTGCAAAGAGTTAAAAACGAGACGAAGAATTTTTACTCGTTTTCTTATAAATTTTTATTATAAAAATTTTGATTAGAGTTTTCTAATCATTTTTCTTCAATCGTGGACGAATTAAGGTGATTTTGATGTGATCTAAATATTTAAACAGAATAAAAAGTTCTACAACTCATAATATCATTTTCTTAATTATCATTATGCATTCCTTTATTGTAAAATTAATTATAAAATAATATTAAATTTTAAAATTACGGTGATATAATATTTTCTATCCAATCATTATATATGAATAAATTATTAGTAAAGTTTTTTATTACACTGTTTATCAATCACAGTAATTTATATTATAACTGATTTGCTTTAAATAAAGATTTTGTTTTCTGTTCTTATTTTTAAGATATAAATTATGGATTATTATTGTTATAAAGTTATAAAAATAAATATTTTTTATAACATCAAGGAATTTAAATTGCAAAAATATATGGAAAACTATTTTACTGTCTCAAACACGATTGCAGAAAAAAATTATATAGGGTGAATAAAAACTTCGTCGTAAAATTTTGTGTATTGATAGGGGACCTCGAAACAAATCGAAAATGTCTAATGAACATATGGTCTAAATGGCACCGTTTTCGAGTTATAACCCTTTAAAGCTAACCAATCACCATCTACATTACAAAGCGTCACGACGCGTCGCTTTGCCAGTACGTATCGCATTGAGTCGCTCGCCTTCTTACTAACCAGGAAGTCAGTAGGAAAGCGACACAATGCGTCACGTCTTGGCAACTCAACGCGTCGTGACGCTTTGTGTACTCGATGGTGATTGGCTAGCTTTAAAGGGTTATAACTCGAAAACGGTGCCATTTAGACTATATGTTCATTAGACATTTTCGACTTGTTTCGAAGTCCCCTATCAGTACACAAAACTTTACGACGAAGTTTTTCTTCACCCTGTATATCGATTATTATTTTTTTTTCTCAATTGTGCATTATGTAAAAACTTTTAATTCCATATATAAAAGCATTAAAGTTTCGTCTTTTCTTTTTATTATATTTCATATCTATCATAAGAAATAACTTATTGTGAATAAATATACAACATATTCATTTGTTGCAGAGAGATCAATACATTTTCTCTTCATTACATCTTGCAGAATCATAACATTCATATATTCATGAAATTTACATGTGAGTAGTCCTATATGTGGCACAGTCTAGGAATAAAGTACTGAATAAACTTGTAATAAATTATTCACTCTTATTAAATGAATCACAAAGTTTGTTTAATTAAGTACAGAAATGTTCGAAACTTAACATGATGCATGTTTGTCAAAATATATTAGTTTTTTTATAATTAAAAATTGAATAAGATTCCACATTTAAAACTTTAATAATATTTTTTTAATATTTTCTTCATTTATATCAATAATTTTATCTTTAAATAAAATAATTCGGTTTTTGATTTGGTCTCATTTATGAAGTTAAAAAATATTTAACGAAATATTTTTTAACTTTTTTCCAGTATAGAAAGTTAAATTCTTTTGCGACAATCGGCATAAAAACGTTTTTATGCTAAAAATATAATATTTAACGAAATATTTTTTAACTTTTTTCCAGTATAGAAAGTTAAATTCTTTTGCAGGACTTCTGATATTTAATATTTATAACATTATTATTTATATAATATATTGCAACATGACTAGTATTGGTTTGTGAAAATCCAATAATTGTTGTTACTTAACATCATCTACTTTATGCTGTCGATAAAACAATTTTAAATTTGGAACTTTACAATAGTAATCTTTTAATATTATACATATGAGTACGTTATTAATATTTTTTAAATTTAATTAATTTAATTTTAAGAACTCGTATAGAAAATTTCTTTAGACATTCAAATGACTGAAAGGAGAGCAATATCGATTGAAAAGAATTGAATTTAAAATTGAAAATTAGACGAAGAATGAGAAATTTTCAATACTTCTATGAATCTGAAATTTTCAATTTCAGATCCATAGAGTAAATTTAACTTGATTTACAGAAAATAAAAATAAATATATAGAATATTTTTATGAAATTTCCTTCTAAGCAGGCATATACTTCATTCTAATGCAAATGAATAGGAGTCAAAATACATACTGCAGTTATAAAATGCATATAATATAATATAAACTTAATTATACAAACTTAAACTTTCATAAATAAAAAAAACGTTTGATATTTTTATTATTTTATAACTATTTATTTTTATTTGTTTTAATTAAATTATTAAATAAGCATTAAACTTTATTATAGAAGTTATGTATACAAACATACGTACGATAAATTACTTTATTAATAAGGAATGAATGACGCTATTAAATACATCTGGAAGTAATGAATATTCTGCTAATAACAGAATATTCTGTTGTTCTTATGAAATTATGAAATGAATATTCTGTTGTTATCATGAAATTATGAAATTATGAAATGAATATTCTGTTGTTATCATGAAATTATGGAATGAATATTCTGTTGTTATTATGATATTATGAAATGGATGTTCTGTTATTATGAAATTATGAAATGAATATTTTTTGCTAACAACAGACAATTATCTATTTAATTGTTATAAAATCACAATTATCCAATTCATTAATAATATAGAGGAATATCAAAATCATATTAATCCAATCACGATTATCCAATGAATATTCTGCTAACCTGTTGATAGCAGAATATTCATTGGATAATCGTGATTGGATTAATATGATCTTGATATTCCTCTATATTATTAATGAATTGGATAATTGTGATTTTATAAATATTCTGCTAAAAGCAGAATATTCATTTCGTAAAACCACGATGATCCAACTCATTAATAATAATATAAAATCTAATTTTACTCCTGCTATTTTTTTAAAGTGTATACTGTAATATTTTTATCCATTAATTGATGCTTAATAAAAATAATTCATAATAAATAATAAAATATTTTAGTTATTTAAATTAATTAATGTATATTGGTTAATAAATATTAAATTAAATTCTTTTAGTTTCAAAGGAGTAATTACGGAGTTTTTAAACGAGTATAATATTCTTGCTAAAAGCACAATTATGCAAATATGTAATTATTGTCTGATACTTTCCATAATAATTATATTTAATATGATTTTGATATTCTTCTATATTTTGTTTAACAATTAATGGCTTTTATTTTACATACGATATTAGCAATTTTACTTCAGAATTCTTTCTGTATAAAGTATAATTGCTCCCCTAGGAATTTGTTTATAGATTCTGAATCTTGAAAACATTAACTCTTATCCATTAAGAGGAAAAGATGATCTAAGAAGAATATATCATACTGTACCTGATTTCCTTTCCCTTTTTACATTTTTTTTCTCTTAATATATCCCTTAAAGTAATCGACCTAGATACTCTAGATATCTCATGCTTATTAAGCAAAATTCTAAATTAAAAATGAAGAAATCAAAGAGACAATTTGTTGAAAAACTTTATTTTAAGAGTAGCTTACTCTTATTTTAAGAAACTATCTGTTTTGAGTTACAAATTGTGAATTATATGTTGAAATCAGCAATAATCGTTATTAATTGAACGATGATTTTCCATATAGAAGATAAAATGAATAAAATATTTATAAATTATTTATTATAGATTTCATAATTCCCCATTACTGGTTGCTATGGGAACTATAAATATATATAATTATATGCCATATAATTTCTTCTACTTACATATTCTATATGTTGTATGGAATAATCATATATAATATCATAACAATGTAGCAATTTTTATATATTTGAGAAGTTATTCATCATTATGTTATTGTGAAGTCAAATATAGATATAATTTGTGACAATCATCCGTTATTATGCCACATTTTCTTCACAATAACATAACGCATCTGTTAATGTCGCCAGTTGAATGATAGTGTTTGCTGAATGATGTCATAATTGTGATCTAATGGTGTATTTCAGAATTATTATCTTCAAAATAATCCCCTTCGACAATTGAAGGAACCAGCAATACCCAAATTGAGCAAAAATTTGAAGGATTAATTTAGGCATTCGTTTTTGTAGCAACTCTCAAACATTGCAACTTTTGGGCAGATTTTGACCATGTTCGAAGCTGCAATATCCATGGATTTAAATGTTGTTTGTTTAAATATTTTTAGACTACTTTCCAAAGATTTTCCTTTTAGATCGGACTCATGTTGTCTATGTTCCCCTACTAATAACTTTTGAACTAATTAACAGATTTTTATTAAATTCAGTAATGACGTTCTGCCATTAAGTGACATATCATGCAGTACCTTTTAATTCTACAAGATCGTTTAATCCTGCAGGATATAATTTTATTTTTGTGAAAATTTCATTAAATTCAGTAATGACGTTCTGCCATTAAGTGACATATGCAGCGCCTTTTAATTCTACAAGATCGTTTAATCCTGCAGGATATAATTTTATTTTTGTGAAAATTTAGCTTGTATTATTACCAATAGATGGCGCTAAGTGTTAACAATGTAGGGATAAAATATGGTTTACTTGATTTAATGGATGACACCATTAATCCTGGTAATTTATGACCTTACCATGCCTTAATCATAATGACGTCATGTGGACACGATGAATGCTGTTATTGTGATATCTTTGCTAGTTAAATCAATGCTAAAATTGGACACAAAACCAATAAATTCCAAATGAAAAATAAATGACGCCTTGGATAGGTAGGCAATTTTAGTTCTTTCTGGAACTGCTTGTTTTATATGTATCATTATGAAACTTATTTATCATATAGATTATAATTTTTTTAATTTTTTACATGGAATCAATAAGTTAGACATTTATTTGATGATCTAGAATCACTTCTTAATATTATGAATTATATATTTCTTTAATAGATTAATTTCGAGCTCTCGCGCTTCTTAGATATATTTATACAAACAGAATAAAATAAATATTATATCATAAGAAAATAAATAAAAATTAAATTAAGAATATTTTGCCTATGAATAGATTAATTTCGAGCACTCGCGCTTCTTAGATATATTTATACAAACAGAGTAAAATAAATATTATATCATAAGAAAATAAATAAAAATTAAATTAAGAATATTTTGCCTAAAGCGATGGTTTATGTAGTGATGACATCAAATCTTTTAAAATTTAGATATTTTTACACTTGTTAGTAGTGATTATGTTTTCTCGAACTTTTTGCTTTCTCGAGATTCGAGAATTCCCTTTCGAAAATTCTAGAAAATCAGGAGATTTCAATAAAAATGTTTAGTTAAAAAAATACCTGTTTTAATAAGGATAAAAACAAAATGAGACAGAAAAAATCGTGCAAAATGAAAACAAGTAATATTGGATTATTTTATATTTGTTTTTTATTTAACATTTTAATTATATTGAAAAAAATAAATCTCAATAATATTGAAAAAATAATCGTATTTGTTTTAGCAAGCAATATTGGGTTGTTTTATATTTGTTTTTTATCTAACACTTTAATTATATTGAAAAAAATAAATCTCAATAATATTGAAAAAATAATCGTATTTGTTTTATAATTAGCGAGTTTTTATTAAAATAACTTATTCAATACACACAAGTCTATTCGTTTATCTGCTAAACGAGTTCTGATTTGGATATAAAAATTTCAGAAATGGAATTTTTATGCCCAAACTTATGCGGATCTATACGAATTTTTAGCCTATACCACTTCTTATTTTTTACACGACACTATATTTGACTATCTAGAGATTCCAGGAAATCTCAACCATTGTGGTTCCCAACATGGGGCACACGCCCTACAAGGAGGGCAATTCGAGAATGAGACAGTGAATTTTTTGCATTTCTTATGGTTCTAGGGGGCCTCATATAAAGTATATAAATATATATTATGACATGTATATTTTTTTAAATTACTGTAAAATAAGAATGTACACTGCATTTTGAAACTTCATTTACTGTTTTTTCCATATCACTTCATGTTATTGCTTATTTTTTTACACGACACTATATTTGACCATCTAGAGATTCCAGGATATCTCAACCATTGTGGTTCCGAACATGGGGCACACGCCCTACAAGGAGGGCAATTCGAGAATGAGACAGTGAATTTTTTGCATTTCTTATGGTTCTAGGGAGCCTCATATAAAGTATATAAATATATATTATGACATGTATATTTTTAAATTACTGTAAAATCAGAATGTACACTGCATTTTGAAACTTCATTTACTGTTTTTTCCATATCACTTCATGTTATTATTATTTTTTAAACAATTTCTTAGTGATTTCTTCCTCAGTACTTCAACTGTCTTTTCGTTCTTTTATTTTTCTCTTTAATGGATGCCATGTTCTTTGAAAGCTTGATTAGTCCAAGTTAATGGCCTTTTAGGCTTCCTCCATGTGAATAGAGTTCACTTTTTGAATAATAAAAACTATGTTATAGGGGGATTTTAGAGATTCGTAGGTGGGGAATGGTCAAAAAAAGGTGGGGAACCACTGTTCTAGACCAACAAATACATCTCTTGGAAAAAATAAATCTCCTTTCAATAATAGTGAAAAAATAATCGTATTTTTTTTTTTAATTACTGAATTTTCACCATTCTATTTTGGCTGAATAATTTTCTAAGAGAGCTTTACAGTCGTGACCATTGAGTGAAGATGGGAGCTTTTGGGAATGATTGAAGGCTAGTATACACTCATATCCTCTGAACCACTATGTCAGATCACACTACATTGTATTTCCTATTTATCATAGGTATCATTAGACGTAATTGTACTCTGATGAACCGCTGAATGAGTGGAAAACCAGATATTTGTTTTGACTTTTTATTATGTAAACGGTCATCACAAATCTGCCTATGGCATATTCAGATAGGTGTACAATAATAGAAACCATTAAAATTGCAATAAAATGAATGAGTTTTGTACAATTTATTGATCTATGTATTATTTTAGGTATATATGCCTATTTTAAGTACTATTTTGTGATTAAATTCAGATAATTTTCCTTTTGAAATATAAAGTTAGTAGATTTGACGCGGATAAACCATATAATTTATTCGCTTAGTTTATTGACTCAAAGATGTAGCAGGGCCAAAATAATTAAATATATCGCTATGAAATTTTTAGCATACGAATTCGCAGAATTTTTTTAATTCTCGAGCTTTATAAGAATTTTTCTCGAGAATCGGGAATGAAATTTTCTTAAAAATCTCGAGTACAGTCACTACTTGTAAGACTGTAAATACTTTAAAAATTTCTTTGTGACAAGTAAAATATTATTATAAACGAATTTTTAATAAAATATCCATTTACTTAATGTATTTGTTTTTGCTTGTCAGTTATTTCTAAATATGACTAAAGGACAATTATTTAAGTTTAATGCAGAAAACTATAAAAAATATCAAACAATTCTTTCATATATGAATGAAGAAGATTCAGCCATGTTACTCAATGTTGTTTGGTCATTTCTGAAGCATAATTTTCCCCTATTATAATTTCTCCTTATTTTAATATACATAAACAATCATCTGAACTGATTCAGATGATCTATGTATATAGTACCTTAAGTTATCATGACAAATCACATGAAATGTTATAGATATGTGCCAATATAAATTTGATATTGGTATATTTCTAACATATCACCATTGTTATATCATAGACCAGGGATAGCAGAACATTTTTAAGGATGCGTGCCAAAATTTGAAATATTTTTGTATAAACCACCTCTTGCATGACGATCCGAATTTTAAACAATACAGTTGACTCCTGATTAACCTGGTTAATCTGTATAATTTCTTCAGATAATCTGCAAAACACTCAAAACATCGGAATTATAGACAATATTAATTTTAATATAAAAAAATAAATTTATTATACGCATTTATTCAAATGCTCTGTGATTTACTGAATTTGTTTATTTGCAGGAAGAAATTATTTATGTTTATAATTTTAATTTAATTCTATATTTTATTGTCAATTATGTAAGATATAATGAAGAAAGGTATCTGGTATACTTTAAAATCTTTCAGTTATCTAAGGTAACACATTGATATTTCTCAATCCGGATTATTGGGAGTTTACTATATATCAACTCCAAGTTTTTTGTGCCCAAAATTTTTCCAGCCTGCCATAGGTTTGTTATACCTGACAGAGCTAATGTTTTCTGAAATAAAAACTGAATTAACATTATTATGTCGCCAGTCATCATATCGATATTTTATGACTGATCCCAGAATTATTATCCCATACTGTCGGACTATATACCTAAAGACATCACGTTTGGAGTCCATGGTCTATACTACAATTATTATCCAAAATATGTGAAATAAAAACTGAATTAACATTATTATGTTGCCAGTCATCATATCGATATTTTATGACTGATCCCAGAATTATTATTCCATACTGTCGGACTGTATACCTAAAGACATCACGTTTGGAGTCCATGGTCTATACTACAATTATTATCCAAAATATTAATGTATTCTAACCTTAAATCGGCTGAGCTTATGGATTCAGGAATAAGCAAAATCATAAAAAAGCTGAAGGATTAAACATTTCAAAAAGTCCTAACCATGAGGCTATCTGGTCAAAGAAATCTTTTCCATCATTTTATTATTTAAAGGAACAAAAAAAATCTAATATTAAAGGAAATCTTCCTCAGTCATGTTTCTTATTTCAGTAATACAAAGCAAACTAACGAAATCTCTAGAAAATTAATAAACGTTACGATACTGTTTTTAAAAATTTTGGCATTTTGTTGTAAATGTCATAAAAAGAATTTTCTTTCAGCTGGTCTATAAATAACAAACTAAATGTTCAAAAGTATTAATTCAATTGAATATATGATAAAAAATCTCTTCATGATTAACTAAAGCTTTAATAATTTGAAACAATTTTGATTAATTTTAGCTCTATCTCGGAATTAAGAAAGAAATTAATGATTAAATTAAGATTGACACTATCTATGAATTAATAAAAATAAGTCGCTCTCCGATTATTATATATAAAACATGTCAAATATAATGATTTCAACATGCACTACTTCAATGTTACTTTTAAAACGCTGAAGTGATTTTAATATTTATCTGATTTATGATAATTTTACTGTTTAAATTATCTCATTAAAACAATTTAACAAAAAAAAATAAACTAAAGGTTATCTGTAACAAAAATAAATCTACAAAAAAAAATAATAATAAGTGAATTCGAGAAAATAATGGCATTAAAAAATTAGAATAATCAAAAAAATCCTGTTTGAAAAAACTACTTTCGTTCGGTTTATTAGATTATTTCAATGCATTCGTTCCATAACAAAGCATTAATGTAAACTAAAGGTTATCTATAACAAAAATAAATCTACAAAAAAAAAAATAATAATAATAAGTGAATGCAAGAAAAATAATGGCATTAAAAAATTAGAATAATCAAGAAAATCCTGTTTGAAAAAAGTACTTTCGTTCGGTTTATTAGATTATTTCAATGCATTCGTTCCATAACAAAGCATTAATGCATTACGTGCAAAATTGGGTTCATATTATTTACATAATAGGGAGAATTGTATAAAAACATATCAAACCTTCTCACACTAACTGAAGACCTTATGTCAAAATATAACTAATTAATATATACATAAATGCATTGTATATTGTATATTTTTATATTTATGCATTATTTCATTATTGGAAATAATATAATAATGATTAAATAATGCAATAATTGCATAAAACATGATGTAGTTACAGTACTAAATTTCAATTAAAGTTTTGGGAACAACATTATCTTATAATGCTTAATACAAATATTATTATGTTATTTATGTAATAATTTCTCATAACATTAAGTTGCATATAACCTTTGAATGTAACTTTATATGGATATATTCTTCTAATTGTTTAATTTTTAACGAAAATAAGCAGGTTCCATAAAGAAATAAAATCGCTTACTTTGAATATATCCTTTATTTTCCATTTATTATAGCATTTGAAATCGATTGGCTTTTCATGTCTAATTTTAATAGTGATTTCACCAGCATAGATATCAAAATGACATCAAGCAGGTTCCATAAAGAAATAAAATCTGAATATATCCTTTATTTTCCATTTATTATAGCATTTGAAATCTATTGGCTTTTCATGTCTAATTTTAATAGTGATTTCACCAGCATAGATATCAAAATGACATTAATATCACGACACATTAATAATTAATCGACGCGAGTCATCGTGATGTCATAAATTACCGGTGTTTCTGACGGCATCCACTATTACGTCAAGATATGATGCCAATGAGTCTGCCATGTCATTATGCTAGATATTGACAATAGGTAAGCTATATGTTACCACTACCTTGCTAACACTTAGCGCAATCTATTGTCGAAAATATAAAATAAAGTTTTTCTAAAAATTAAATGTAATCTTGCAGGATTAAACCATTCTACTCGATTAAATTATGCGGCATAGAGTTGATCATTAATAGTAGAATTTCATTAAAAAATTTCATGAAAATATACTAATTAATTCGAAAGTTATTAAAGGGGATACAAACTGATATAAACAATATCTTATAAGACACTAGTTCCTTCAAAAAAGTAGGCTAAAAATCTGTGAATGTCCCTTATTACACACTTATTAATTTTTATTCAATAAACTGATATAAACACTATCTTATAAGACACTAGTTACTTCAAAAAGTAGGCTAAAAATCTGTGAATGTCCCTTATTACACACTTATTAATTTTTATTCAGATTTAAGTTATTTGGTGTAGTAAAGTTAAATAGAAATATCAATTTTTAAATCCTGATTTTCATGTTGTCCTTGTAATGACATGTTTTGAACAATTTTTAAATAACATAAGTTAAGGGGGAAAAAATATTTTATATTCATTGAGTGTTTTCATATATTTTTCTTCGATTATTCTCCCTAATTAAATAAAAAAAAAACTTTATGACTAGTTACTAATTAACTTTATAACTTTAATCAATATTATGACAATAAGAATTTATTGTTTTTAATAACTTTAAATTAATTTTTTAAAGCTAAGTTGAAGCCTTTAATTATTTTAAATTCTAAGTTTTCAATTTAACTATTTTTACCCAATAATAGTGGGGTCAAAATAAATTATTATTTAGATCTGAGAGTGAACAAGATTTTCGTTTTCTACTAACTTATATTAAAATAAATTTTTATAAATTTATGAAAATATATATATATTTTCATGCATTGTTTTCCTTTCAAGTCCTAAATTGTTTGAAAAGATTCTATATTTCATCACTCCAAATCTGGAAAAAAATTCCAAAAAAAGTTTAGGTTGTCCACATAATAAACCAGTCCTTTGAGTAGGCCGCTTGCAAATTCGATATTTTCAAAAAAATTATCACTTATAAATTAGATTAAATTTAACCTAATGGTTCTAACGATTCTGCAAATGCAAAGTCCGGCCTGAGCTCTGGTCTTTTACTCTTTCCTAAAATAAATATATCAATAATTAATACCCGACATAAAAAAACCGATAAAAAAAAAATAAATAAATAAAAATAAAGGAAAGCGTTACACTTAAATAGCGAAAACCGATATTAGAAACTTATAAAAATTGAATAAATTCTCGAAAGTTTAAATAATAAAATATAAATTTATTTAACTGAACTACTTAGGCTGGATTCACACTGGTCTGAGACCACGTCTACGACTACGACCATGACTGACAACTTACGAGAGAACATGCACATTGATCACGACTGGCTTCACGATTTTCGAATCAGCCAATAACAACTTCGTAAATAACAACCAATAAGAGCTGATGTAGCATACAGCTCGTAACAGATGGCCAAATGCCTCCTTTCTTCTATTGGCTGTCGTAATGACGTAGCCGCTGCGACCACGACAATATTCAGCAAGTTGAATATTGTCGTGGTCGCAGTAAAAAGTCGGGAAGCGAGGCCTGATGGGATTGTTTCTATAGCAACGGTCGCGGTTGTGGTCGAGATCGCTGTCGCAAGGCCAGTATGAATCCAGCCTTACACACTGTACTGAGTGTTTTATCGATAATTTTTTTTTTAAATATTATCTAATTTTCTTCATGCATGTACCTTATTTTATTCATGACTTGCCACTATCAAAACATATCAAACATTTCGTTGGATGGCTAAGATTTCATATAGAAAATCGCGATTTCTCCGATCTCATATAATGAACGAAAAGTTATGAAAGAAATTAAATTCGGAAAAATTTTTCACACCTTTAGAAAGACAATAAAAACATATTTAATTGTAAAATTATCAAAAAGTTTAAATGAAAATTAAGCGAGATTTCACTTTTTAATTTTTTGCTAATTAATTAGGTTTAATTTGTAAACAGTCTCAGACCATTAACATCGTTTATCCACTAAAGGGGCTGGGATTTCAATAATAATTCCAGATATCGAGAGTTGACTATATTTGCAATTTTGTAGCCTATTCATTATCTACAGGGAGAGAAATGTTCTGGGGGGCGAAAATGACTGGGGGCAAAATGCAGGGAGCGAATTTTCCGTAAACCTTTCTATGCAGGTAACACTCGTATAACACGATTTCGCTCTAATACGATTAGAAAATTGAGAAAATCCTCATATAAACGGTAATTCTACAACACAATTTTTACTTAACACATTTAGAAAATTACATTTACTCTCCTACAACATAAAATATTTTCATTAATTTTTGTAAATCCATACAGAGGCATATAATACATACATAAAATGCAATAAATTGGAAAATACTTCGCTAAAATGAGTCACAAATGCAATTTCGCTAGTTTGCCATACACACTACTATGCATCAGTTGGTAATTAATTATTATAGTTACATTTTTAACATTCAGAATGTAACTAGATATAATTTTTTTCTGAAAACCTTCTCTTTACTTATGTTCACGTAAATAATCTAAGTAAATATCAATATTGTGCTCAGATTAGTTGTATGAATATAGTACAGGTAACCATCGTATAACACGATAGATAGGTTCCTAAAAAACAATATTATATGAGACTGGAACTGGAATCAATACAAAAAAAGGGAGTTACGTTCCAAAACCAATTAAAAACAAAAAACTTTCTTTAATTCCACTTAAGAAACTTAATTTTTATTAAAGAATATTAATAACACGAAACATAAAGAAAGAAAAAATAGATACGTAAGATCCCAAAGAAATCAATATAGGTAAAACAAAGAGAAAGAAAACAGCATACAGCCTATGTAATATTCATTTAATTATTACAACTTCCTTACCGCTGTTCATTTAAAACGAGAACATTTTTTAATTTTTTTTTTTTTAATAAATATTCTATCAGGCATTTTTTCTAAAAAGTGCCAATCTCATCGGCATTAAAAACATTTATGCATTGTGTATCCGGCAGATGCACGATAATTTTATTTTTTTTTTTTTTATAAATATTCTATTAGGCATTTTTTCTAAAAAATGCCAATCTCATCGGCATTAAAAACATTTATGCATTGTGTATCCGGCAGATGCACGATAACGTATATGGCAAACTAGCGAAATTTGCATTTGTGACTAATTTTAATCAATAAGTCAATGAATCAATTTATTCTCACCTTAAAAACAGATAAACATTATTAAAAATTGTGTTATCAAAACAGAAATATATTTCGACAATTCGTAGTTCTTGATGCTCTAATTCTGATAGATCTAGATGCCATTAGCAAAGTATTTCCCAATAATGGCATTTTATGTGTGTACTGTGTCTCCATAGTTGTGGATTTACAAAAATTAATGAAAATATTTTATGTTGTAGGAAAGTAAACGTACCTTTCTAAATATGTTAAGTAAAAACCGTGTTGTAGGAATCGTATTAAACTGGCCTAGTTACAGTTGTATGGGCCCCAGGGAAATTTTATTCTGTTTACAGCTAAAACAATAGTACTTGCACTGATGAATCTAAGAATAAATATTCATTTTTTATTAATAACTTACTATCTAAAATAATTTTTTTTCTCGATTTTGTCTCCGCAAAAGGATTGATAATTTCTCTTATGTTAATTTTCTTTGCTCCTATGCTTCTTTGCTCGATTTTTTCGTAAAACATGGGCCCCTTCCAGTTTGGGCCCTGGTGACGTGGCACCACTTGCACCATTGTAGCTACACCACTGTCGTATTATATGAGGGTTTCTGCAATTTTTTATTCCTGTTAGAGTGAAACCCTTTTGCAGAAAACCGTGTTATACGAGGGTTACCTGTATGGAAAGATATATTTTCTCCAACTAGTATTTTAATTATAAAAAAAAAAAATATTTTATTCCTTAAAATGTCACGGAAAACACTTCGAGATTTAGTTTAGATTTTTTTTTGGCAATTTAATTGTGTCTTATTTAATTGAAGACGTAATGCATTTTGACGATCGGAAACACCTAAATCGGATGATTTCCATTCTTAATTAGAATGAAATTGGAATTTGCAGATATCCTTAATCAAGTGAAGTCTTGCAAATCTACTCTCGCATTAGCGATAAGCTCTTATTACGTACTAGGAATACGTTATATAGAAATTTTATTATTACTGTTTTAATATATCCAAAAATAAACCGAGAAAGTAATAAACTTAAATCAGAATATAATTATCGTCTTGTGTGGATCTGTTCTCAAGAGAAATTTGCAAAATGACGAAAAGAAAAACTATTATTCTTTAGGGAAAAAAAACGAGAGCATTGATAATTAAATGCAATAAGTAAAAAATGGTGTATAAAAAAAAATCAATGAATGAAAGAAATCATCATATTCCTTCAATGAAAGAATTTTTTTTTGTTTTCATTTATCCTAATGTGTTTAATCAAAAATTCGGAAAATAGTCAAAACTCTTTTGTATCAAAAAAGGCACATTTATCTAAAATTGATTTTCCTGCAGACGAATTAAATATTGTCTTTTAACTTATCCTTTCCTTTATTATTTGCTGTCAGAAATTTGCATTATTATATATAGTAGAACCTGTATAAGACGACCACCTCCTGTTCCAATCAAAACTGGTCGTTTGTACAGGTGGTCGGCATATACAGATTAACTATAATAAAAATAATAATAAATTTAAATGAAACAAAAATGATTACGCTTTAATAAAATCGAAACGTACGTTTTTGTTACAATTTATAAAACAGTTTATCATTTATTAAAAAATATAACATATCTCTTTTTATTTTTTATAATTTCTACGGTAAAGCAGTGTACGATGTCGTTTAATTGAGACAATAATTTTTCATTATTTTCTATTGTTGATGCCAGTTTAATTCTTCAACATGTTTCATGCAAGTGTCATTCACTTGCATGAAAGAACTGCTTCTAATTATAATAAATGTATTACTTAATATTGTTTGAACTTATATATTCTTGCACGCTTTTCCAGATTGTTTTAGGGGGGCTCTCACTATACATAATTATATGCTTAGAATGTAATAAATCTAGATATCTTTGCATTTTTTTCATATTTTCACTGCTGCGTATCTATATATTCTTATATACAGTACAGTTACAAAATTGATCAAAGTTTTTAATTGTAAAATATCTATTGTAAACTTGATTTTTTTATTACTCATTTTAGAAAGTTTTTACGTGTACAAGTTGGTATTTCGGATGAAACGGGTAAAAATGCTTATTTGTATTATTTTTTTTGTGTCAAATGTATTATTTGTTTGTTTTATTAGTTTCCACACTAGTTGCTTTGTTTTTCAATGTAGTTAGAAAGCATAATTAGTCATCAAAATTCGATTTAAATCGCGTAAGTACATTAACAGAATTTAATCATATAGGAGTTTTCCATTAAAAAAAATATCTCAAAATAAATTATTTTACCTAATTTTCATTGAAATTTGTCTTGCATTTTGTCAGTACATAGAACATTACGGAAAACGAATAATAGAGGAACCTTTATATCAATTTAATTCTCGGACTAACTTAAAAAATTATCTGAAGATTTTATTCTGTTTAAAGTTAATTTATTCGCTCTAAAATGCGCTCATCATGCCGATTAAAACATCACAATATTAGATTATCAAATTTTTCTCTATTTTAATTTTTTTATGAACCTAATTCTTTGTATTTTATATGTTTTTCTCAGTTTATTATGAACTATCGACCGTCCCAATACGACAGCAAAACTTCCTTTCTGTTTATAACTATAAGCGGTGTCACTCCATCGATTTGAAGCAAACAACCGATTTAAAATAAAATTTATTTATTTATTATTATTATTATTATCAACATATGATGCAACTTGGGATCTCGAAAGACTTCGTTTCGATCGATACATTCAGGTTTGACGTTTACGAAAATTCTGCTTCCAGTAAACCCACTTCTTAAATAGACTCTCCCACTGTTATTTAAACCCTGGGTTGACCAATATCGGTTGTAGTATGAGAGAAAACCATTCCGTATCGGTCGACGAACGCATCACTTAATTTTCAGGTAAAAATTTCTGATTATCAAAACAAATATATTTTTTTCTTCTTCCACGCGAATATTTTTCTTACGCACCTATTTAATTCTTTCTGCTGTTCTTTAAGAGAGATTCGAGTTTTGTTTATCTTCTTCGGTTATTTTCCTGCGAATAAATAAAGTTTAATTAGAAGAAGAAAACACAATTCCTGAGTAATTAGAGAAGGGAATGTTTCCGACCCGGTCTGATAGGTTTGACGAATCGAAAGAGTTAAGAAGTATCAGTCCCCTAAGCGCTTCTGTCCTAATCAATAGCGCGAGATGGGCCAAGTTGGACACGCATTGTCACTCCACATTTTGTATACTTACTGCTTTCCCTACTAGTTTATACCAAGTAGCTGTTAGGATGGGTAATGACAGATTGGTCATTTGGTTCGGTACTAGTTTCATCACAACCTAATCAACCTGTTCTAAATTCTGTACTCGCCTTTGTTATCTAAGTATTCTTTCAAAATTAATTAACATTTGTAATCCAGATTAGATTTATTTAAAATATTATTCGGTTATAAGAGGAAAATATTCTGTTTTGTGCAACAATTTAGAAAAAATATTATGAAAAAGAACGATATATTGATACAATTGCACACATTGCAAAACCTGGAAAAAAATGGTAACGATCAATAAGGGAGTCAAGATATGCAAAATATCTCTAGCAAACTAGGAGTCAAAGATCAAAGGTTAACGCGATATAGAGGTTAAAAGTTTCACTGACATAGTTACATGGCGCGTCGCGCTGCATATCGTAGCGAGGCGACGCGTCCCCTTCCCGTGCTCTCCAGTGTAACTTTTAGCCTCTATATCTCGTTAACCTTTGACACCTAGTTTATTAGTGATATTTTTGCCTGTCTCGTTCCCTATCGATCGGTATCATTTCTGCTGGGTTTTGCATTGTATGCAATTATATCGATATATTGTTATATTTTCTGAACAAAATAACGTATAATGGAAATAGTAATAATCTTAATCTAATGAATTACTTTTAATAGTAAATTTCGATCTCATTATCAACAGTTTCTGCTTGATCATTATTACTTTTCTTACTTATCGTTTATTTTTGCATTCCGATATCAGTCATGGATACAACTAGAAATGAGGTTAAAGGAAAATTAATCATTAGAAAAGGTGTTTTGATGAATATCGCTAGGAAAAGGTAAAGAGATAATCCATTATTAATTTAAATCGGATGCAGAAAAGTCAATCAACGTGTATCATTCTATTAAAGACAATTTATTTTAATTAGAAGAGGGGAATTATATTGATAAATTACTAAATATTTCTTTGTCATAATCTATATATAACTTTAACGTGGAAAATTAAATAACGTGTATCATTTTATTAAAGACAATTTATTTTAATTATAAGAGGGAAATTATAAATTACTAAATATTTCTTTGTCATAATCTATATATAACTTTAACGTGGAAAATTAAAAAAAAAAAGATAAATTGAAGTACTTTTATTTTTAGTTTGCTTCGAATTAATCAAAAAATACGAGACATCTTTGCATTCTTATTAAAATTTTCCATTATTAGAAGATTTTCATATTTTATTCCATTAAATTTTCCTGACAACCTACTAAAAAAAATGATAAACATGGTTGTTGCTTTTGTTTTTCTATTACGTATGTTCCAAATTATTGATTTTTAGTTTATTTAGAGTTTAGAAGTTAAAGATTGGTGTGAGGGATTCGGTGTTCAATATATTTTATTTTTTTTTTTTAAGTTTTAGAATTTTAAAATTTTCAGTTGTTGCTATCGATCGAAAAATATAATTCGGAACAACTTTTCTCTTATCGTATTTTTGTCTTCAAATTTTTACTCACGCTTCACAACAATAAAAAACCAGTTAATTATGATCGTGTTAACATAATACGAACAATTTATTATAATTAATGAGCTCATTTAAGAAATTTTCTTATACAGAATGTTTACTCTGCTTAGTAGAAAACTACAATAAATCTTGATTAATAATAAACATAAAAAATCATTTACAGTACGGTTCTGTGTATCACAACTATTTGAAATTAATCATAAAGAATAAAATAAAGAAAATCTTGATTAATAAATCTTGATTAATAATAAACATAAAAATTCATTTACAGTACGGTTCTGTGTATCACAACTATTTGAAATTAATCATAAAGAATAAAATTATGGTTTTACACTAAATTTTAGTTGTTTTTTACTGTTTTAAGCATTAATCTGCGTGAATTTGTTTGTCTATCATCTATAACGTTTACAGGTTTTAGTTGTTTTTTACTGTTTTAAGCATTAATCTGCGTGAATTTGTTTGTCTATCATCTATAATGTTTACTGGAAACCAAACATCAGAGATAATTTTGATTTAGATCTTCCTTATTATCTACAGTAAAGGAATATAAATTTTGAGGTCCTATCATCTATAATGTTTACAGGTTAACTGGAAACCAAACATCACAGATAATTTTGATTTAGATCTTCCTTATTATCTACAGTAAAGGAATATAAATTTTGAGGTTCCTACGTGTTATCGTTACAAGATAGTAAGATTTAAGAATATTTTTAATTTTTTTCTAACTGTCGCATATGAAAGATGCTAACTCATTAGTAGGTTTTTCTATAAAAAAAAAATGGCTAAAATTGTTATCATCATCGATAATAGCTTTACTTATATATATATTTTAATTTTACTGCCAAATTTTTATTTAAAATCTGCAGTAATTCGACTACATTAAAAATTGGAATCTAAGAAATAATAATCATTTTTATAATGAGGAGAAAAAAATATAAATAATTAAGGAATCTGATAGCATTGATTTTAATTTCTATAAATTTTTCTTCAGATAATTTTGATTTTTAAGAATGATGTTGTCCTCCTTACAAGAAAAAAATATAATTATTATGTTAATTATTTAATTTATTTATTTATTATAAATTTTGAAACTTGTTTTAAAGTTGTTATCTTTTCGAATATTCGTGAGATCAACGACTTTCTGATTTAATTATTTATTTAAAATTAATTAATTTTTAAAAGATTCAAAAAAAAAAAAAAAAAAATTTTAAAGTTATATTTATTTAAATATGAATCGTACACACAAATTTGGTTTAAATAAGAATTAATTTTGTTTAATCAAATTTCTTTTAAAAATTATAAAAATTTGAATAAATAATAAAGTATTAAAACATCTATTAATTATCTTATTTAATCTCTGAAACAAAAATAAAATGTTAACATCGAATTTTGACTTACTTTCGTAAACAATTGTTGGCATAGATAATTAAAAATCATCTCATTTTTAAATTCTATATATACCGGTATGTTAAATATATAAAATAGATAATTCCATAATTTTTTTAATTATAAAATTAACTATTTAACGTTAAGTTAATCAGAGAATTACCTTTCAGTGGAATATATTTGAATGCAAGAGGATGAAGTCTTTGACTATCTCGATATCCACTCAATGCCATGCATCCTCCAAAAAATGATATTTGATATACATATGTGAAAAACATGGCACTGGCTCCATATGCACAGAAAATTTGAACACCAGGAAAAGGTGAAGCCATTCCGACAAAGAAAGATAAAATATTTGTTACAGATGTTATTGTAATAGAAACAGCCGCTTCTGAATAAGTTTTGCCCATTCTTTCTTCTACAGTCTCTTTCGTATCAGTTTTTCTCCAAGCAGCTATTAATACGAATGCATCATCGATTTCTGTACCTAAATATAATATTAATCATGAAAATTAGCTTTTGTTATAGGCCTATTAAAATTTTATCCTAGAATAAATTTGACAAAAACTTACTCAAAACAACGTACGTTGAAGCAATTGTGAAATCTAAATATTCAATTCCGATAAAAAACATGAATCCGAATCCACTAGCAATAGCCAGTCCAGCAGAAATACAAGCAGATGGTCCAAGCCAGGGTTTACTTCGAACCCAATCATTCGTCATACAAGTTAGAAAAGAAAATACGGAAATACTAAAAATAACAGCAGGTAAGAGTGGTAGAAGTACTTCACTAAAAAGTTTTATTTCTTCCTTCATACCTTCCAAGCTTAAAATACTTACAATTATGCTCTCAAATTTTGCAGATATTATAATATTGTGAACTTTATTTTGCCATTGAGTAATCGCTTCTAATTTTTTTACATTGCTCGTATCTAAAATATAAAACAAACGGGCTGCATTAAAATCCCTGAGATATCCATTTTCATTGACTTTAACTCCACCAACGTATAACATATACGATTTGAAATAATAAGTGAATGTATCTAAATCAATAGGAAACTTAACATTTAGTTTTCCTTTAGAAATTTCTTTCGAATGAGATAATAAGTCGAAAACAGAATTATTTAAACAACTTCCAAATCTGCGCCCACAAAGATCTTTGTATTTCAAAATCCGACCTTTCGAAATCACAGTTATGTTTTGAATAATCTCATCCAGAATTTTCATTTCTTGATAAATTTTTTCTTTTAGAAGCGTTTCTCCATTTTTAGACGTTATCTGGATAAGTATAAATTCATTTCTGTGTAGAAGTCGAGGAACATCAACGAATGATGAAGTATTGCTGGAAAAAAGTGTGTCCACAGTCTTCTTACTCTGATAGGCTTTTCCATTGTGTGCAGTAAATAAATTATCGCTATCTCTGTTGCATTTAACTCTTGTTATTCCTGTGCAGAAAAAGGCAGTTAAGATGATTGGTGAAATGATGAAGTATAGAGGTTGTCTTGCAATTAATCTTCCTAATTTTGAGAACTGAATCGAAAGACTTTGCTGAATGCATCTAGTATTCATTTTATCTTTACCTGGAAATATGAAATTTGTTTTAAATATTCTAGTTTTCTATACAAGTAAAAATTTTTATTTATTTCTGTTGCAAATAACAAAGAAATAAATATGACAAATTAAAATTCCTAACTAAAATGGAAATGAGATAAACTTTCGAAGACCTTGTAAAATATTTTTATATCCTGTTATTGTCTTAAAACAATAACAAAAAACGATCACTGTTATATGGAAACAATATCATAACCTTTATAAAACTTATTTAACTTTTATTTTATTTTTAATAAATATTGTATAAATTAAATAGAAAATATAGATAACATTCATGATTCATTATGGTAGTTATTTATCATTTTATTGCTTACTTTTCAAATTTAAAATAATTTATATGAATAATTTTCTTTTCATTATTCCCCTCTCTAAAATTTAAAGTGTAAAATGAAAATTTTAGATAAAGTTTATGCTTAAAGATATAAACCAAAATTTTTAATACGAAATCCTTCAATCTAATTAACATAATTATGTATTATTGATAGAATTATATAACATTGCAACTATTTTCAAAATAAAATTAACAAAATATAATTTATTTAGGTCACTCTCAAAAAAAATATGAAAATTACATTAAATACCGAAGCAGAATTTTAAATAGAGTATATTTCTTTGGAGTATATTTATATAAAGTATATTCTATATAGAAACAGAATGAAACGTGGATATCGTATGAAATTCGAGGTAATAATAACCTTGCTGAAAATAGAATAATTTGAATATTTAAGAAATTTTTTTATTCGATTCCTAAGATAAACATCTCTGAAACTTGAGACCTGATTTTTACGGACATGACATGATTTTAAAACGTGTAGAAGTTTCAATTTAAAAGAATATTAAAACAGGTGAATATGATTTATTAGAACGGGTACACTCGGAAAATTCCAAAGCGATATTGATGTAGTGAGTATTAGAACTACAGTATACTGTATCCTAACAA
The DNA here is from genome assembly GCA_000484575.1 of Olivierus martensii. Taxonomy (NCBI): domain Eukaryota; kingdom Metazoa; phylum Arthropoda; class Arachnida; order Scorpiones; family Buthidae; genus Olivierus; species Olivierus martensii. The sequence goes on from AYEL01016911.1 coordinate 32,351, forward strand.
TGTCATTTTATTATCTCAAATGTTAAATTGTCCGATTGCTTATATGAATATTATTATATATTTAAAATTGATTAAAGGCTATATTCTATTTAAAATTATTGTCTTGAATTTTACCTGCTAACTGAATGAAGATTTTTTTTGGGATTACATAGAACTTAGCATTTCAACATAATCAAGTTACATATTAGTTAGTTAGTATAAGATTATTTTGATACTAGATTTCTGTAATTATAGAATTATCTTCTTATTCTGTAATGAACTTACAGAATAAGAAATACTTTCAAATGACCTAAAAAAATTTTTTTTTCTTAGACCATTTGAAAATATCAAAATTGCATGTTTATATTCTGTATTATGGTTACTTTACCCGTAAACCTTTTTTGTGATTTATTCATCTATTTAAAAATACAAAGAACAATTCGAAAACTTTATTTTAAAATTTACTGTTTCTGCTTTCCTTTAGAAATCACAAAGCTGGCAGCATGTTAAATTAATAAAAATATTTTAATTATTAAATTCTGTTATAATTTAATTCGTAATTGAAGTTATTTGCTTTATAAGACACGAAAATAACATTAATGAAAATGATACTTAACTTTTAGACATTAAAATATCGTGGGATAGTTTTATTCTGGATTAAAATTACCCCACGATATTTTTAATTTATTTTCTCGATTATGAGATCATAATCTTAGTTATAATGTAAAAAAATCAAAAAGTTAACTTACTTTGATATTTTAATCTTTTTTTTATATTAATGCATACCTATAATTGCTGATAACAGAAATACTGCATTAAACTTTCATCTAATCTCGAAATAATGTAGCCAATATTCATCATCAAAAAATTTCAAACGAAATGACGTAACTTATTAGTGACGAAACTTAAAGGAACTTAATATTATTTTCTTTACAGTTAAGAGGAAAATTTAATAGAAGAATATTCCTAAGTGTGTACATAAGAGTAAAATGTTACTTTCTATTTATAAAAATAACTATATGACCTTTTGATAATTACAAACAATATTGTTTGTGAAAAAATATCGTAATAATATTATATTCGAACTAATTAAAACAATTTTAAACTTTAAACAAAAATAAATTTTAAACAATTTTTATAGAAAAATATGATGTCTAAAACACATTTAATTTTCAAAATTACGATAAATTCATAAAAATATCGTAATAATATTATATTCGAACTAATTAAAAAAATTTTAAACTTTAAACAAAAATAAATTTTAAACAATTTTTCTAGAAAAATATGATGTCTAAAACACATTTAATTTTCAAAATTACGATAAATTCATAAAAAAAAATTTTATAATTATTACTATAACTATTATACACCTGAAACGTCGTCTCACAAATTCACTATATTAACTATAAAACAGTATCATACCTAATATCCTTAATTCTATCTTCAATAGGATTTTTTATAATTTAATATTGTCTCCATTCATTGTTTACATGTATCACTTGAAATTAACATCACAGTTGTGTTTTTAAGTTGCATACGGGTTGCAGAGACCCTAGTGTTAATGTATAGGTAGAACTTCGAATTTTTATAATAGAATTTTTATACTACAATTTTTTTCGTTTAACGTTTTTTATCATTTCACAAAAATATTAAGACACTCATATTATTATGCATTTTTTCTCAATAGGCTTGCAATAAAATATAACAATAGGAATGTCTCAATATTTTATGTATTGGAGAATTGATGAATCTGTATTGTAGGTTACCATTGAAAAATACAATAAATTTATTATATATATTAATTGTCGTTTGTGCTATTATCTGAATTTTTTAATATGATGTTATAGGATTAAACAAGGAATTTCAAAATGACCTCATTCTTATAAATTGTAAAAGGAAAACAATAGATATTATATCATTTTTTCACTGATGTAGATAACAGAATCGATAATAAGTATGCAGTCATTTTTATGGCATTAAGAGAAAGCAATATGTTTATATAAGCAGCCTGTTATTTTTTTTATAATAATTATAAAATCTCGAACAAAAAAGAAATTATTCAGATAACAAATTATATGATTTCTATAATTGTAACCTAAAACTCCAGTTTAATATATATATTTATAAAAAAAAAAGAAAAACTTTATAATGTTACATAAAAGTTTCGAATCATTCTAATTTTACAAACAAAATTAAGTAATTTTAATTATATTACAGTTAATAATAATTACTTTCTCTCGAAAAATAAATACTTATTTATTGAAGATACATTAATAAAAAAAATGTCTAGAATTTATTAGAAATACATATATTCGATTTTTATTGAATTTTATTAATTAAACTTATCTTAAAATGAATAAATTAATTACCTTTTTTGAACATAACAGTAATTTGATTTGTTAACATAAAAATATTATGTCCTTTTCAATATAATCCATTTAATTAAAAATTTAAAAGACTAAAAACTCTGTCAATCTATATAATGCGATAAAATAATAGCATTTGGAGTGTTGCTTTCGATCTATGTTATGAAGTCAGGTCAGATCATAACATATTTCTCTTTAGATTGTGATTAGATGTCACGAATTAAAACGCGAAACTCTTGTTTATTAGTAATAAATTTTTACATGGGCCCATTTAAAATTAATACTTTTATAAAAAATTATTTTATTTAATAGCGAAGTTAGAAAACATCTGAAATTTTAAAGGTTTGATTTCCTCTGGTGAAAAAAAAAAAAATTAAAAATCAGTTTATTTTACAGGAAAAAATTAATTTTATTATTTTATTGTTCATTATTATAGAATTTAAATTTTGCTACAATACTTTATAAATTTTAAGTTATAAAGTTGCTATTATAATATTTATTTTTATATTTAATAAATTATCTATCCTCACTTTCAAAGTAAACGTTTTTTTCGAATAATCAATAAATTATATTATCAATCATCCATAAAATTCATAATATTATTTCGAACATTTTTTAATAATACAACATCACTGTCTGTTTTAGTACATGCTTCATGGGCCTATTTTAAACAGCTAAAACATCCTTCTTTTTCAGTGGATTTGAAAATAATGCAATGCAAAAATGCAAGCAACATTATCTTACTTCTCTTGAAAGGAAGATGCAAGATTGTAATATCTCATCCCCAACATTAGCAGTCACATTAATCATGTTCTAGTCCCCAACAGAAAAAATATAACGTGCATTCTAACAAAGGGTGTTAAATTATAATATCTTTATTATTAGCTACTAAAAAATATATCTTAGAGTGAATAAAACTTCATTCTAATATTCTGGCTATATAATCAAATTCAGATTTGATCAGAAAATATAAGGAAACGATAGTAAATCAAATTTAAATTTATTAAAATAACACGTAGTTCTCAGAAATATACACAATAGAAGAGTAATATAGAAAATTTGAGGATCACATACAATGTGAATACGTTTTTTTCTTGTCAAATGACACAGAATATATACTATATATATATTTTTAAACAATTATTGGGAAGAAACTTAAAAAAACATTATTTTGCACACTCGCTCCTGTATTAATGAAAAGTAAATTCAGCTAATCATTTAAAAAATAGAAATAAAGATGTAATTACTGATAAGATAAAAATCTGTAAAAATAATAAAATAATATATTAAGAACGAGATAAACATTTTTAGTCTTTAATTTGACCAAAGGCAAATTGATACATTGCTTAATATATATATACAGTAGAAGCCGCTTATTAGAATCACTTTGGTACCGATCTATTTTGATAACAATAATCGATTGGCTCAATAGTGGGTGATCGGTTATAGAATATAATCCGTTCAAAGACAATGTTCGTTATCCGAATTGTTCGTTAACTGATCATCGATCTTTGATGTTATAAACCGTGTAATCTCGATTCATCGTTTTCGTCGAGACTCCCGAAAAACTATGGATACGGGAAAATGATAGATGCGAGGATATAAAAACATAAAAAGTGAAAATTAGATTAAAAGATAACGCTAATAATAATAATAATACAAAGCTCTATAACTGATCAAAAAAAATTAATTATATAATTTCTTACTATGTTTTATATGTTTAATGTTTTATGTACTATGTTTTAAATGTAATAACCGTAATACATACATATATAGTCTTGCAATTTAATACTATTATGTTTATTTTCCGTTAAAGAATCTGTGCAATGTCGATTGCTTTTCTCTCTTCTTCAGGATTTTTCGGAAGTGATTAATCGTATTGTGGTTGTAGAGATCCCAAGCCTATTGACCTCATCCTAGTATGGGTTCATTCTAAGACCAAAATGTTGTAAAATCTCTCTCTTACCTTCTTTAATGAATCTTTTATTTGTTTTAAATTGTCTTCGACTTCATTTTAATCGGGAAAAACTACTGTTCTCTCATCCTTACCCATATCTCTACGCAGTGGCGCCGAGACGGGGAAAGAGGAGACAAATTCCCCGGGCCCGTAGAAGATTGAGAGGCCCGGGCCGCTTCCTAAGAATAAGAATTTTTTCTACTTTTTTAAATTAAGTAACTGCGCATTACAAGATATATAGAATTAAAATTGTATTATAAAAATCTAAGGTAAAGAAAAATCTGCGGTGTTAAGGATACATTCAACCGACTTAGAACCAAGACTCGATATTATTATTAAAAAAAGTAACAACTGCACGACTTACACACTTCAGATTGATGAATTGATTAGGTTTTCTTTTTTTATTTGAAATTATTTAGAAATTTTTTTTTAAATTATTTTTGAAATGTGTTATTTTAAACGGTATGTAATAAAAAGTAATTATTGTCATAAGACCCACAATAAATTTTTAGAGGAATGGGATATATATAGTAAGATCCCGTTTAACGTGGGGAATGCGTTCCAAGGAAACAAAGCGCTAAATGAAACAGCATTAAACGAGTTTATTTTAACATGTAAATAATGAGGATAGGTGAAACAAGAGAGTGAATAAAAATATACGCATAGCATTTTTTATTTGATTTTGTAACATATATTATTACTACTGTATTACATTAATTATAGACATTTTTTTATTCCAATGCCCTGCTTTAGAGGAACGTAGGGAATTCCAAGGAACAAAGCGCTAAATGAAACAGCATTAAACGAAGTCATTTTAACACGTAAATAATGAGGATAAGTAAATCAGGAGAGTGAATAAAAAACATATACATAGCATTTTTTTATTTTATATTGTAATTTATATCATTACATTACAATTTTTTTTATATCATTATATCATTATTTACATATTTTTTTATTCCTAATACCGATGTGTATTCATAAATCATTTATGAAAAAATTCTTAAAATTAGAAAATAAAAAATTTTAAAAACATAAAATTAGAAAATAAAAAAATTTAAAAACAAAAAACATTAATCAGATTGCAGCAAACCAGGGGTTCCCAAAGTTTTGCCTAGGTGGCCAAATTGTAAATTCCAAAATATTTGGCGGGCCAATAAAAGTGTTATGGAAAAATACGTTCAAATCGATAAAAAATTTAGACGCAAGGGAAAGATTTATACTAATTTTATAGCATAATCGTTCTTTATTTACATTCCAGTAAATCAGGGATTTCCAAAATTTTGCTTAGGTGGGGTCAAATTGTAAATTCCAAAATATTTGACGAGCCAAAAAAAATGTTATGGCAAAATAAGTTCAAATCGATAAAAATTTAGATGCAAGAGAAAGATTTATGCTAATTTTATAGCATAATCGTTCTTTATTTATGACAATAATTATTTTTTATTACAAACTGTTTAAAATAACACATTTCAAAAATAATTAAAAAATAACTAAATAATTTCAAATAAAAAAAGAAAATAATAATAATTCACCAATCTGAAGTGTGTGACTTGTGAAGTTGTTTTTTTCAATAATACATCATTGAGCCTTGGTTCTAAGTCGGTTGAATGTATTCTTAACACCGCTGGTAAAAGTTCATCGGTTAATTTTGATCTCAATTTGGATTTATTAATATTCGTGATTGAGAAAGTTTTTTCGCAAAAAAAAGTTGGAAAGTTTCCAAATAATGAAAACATATTTGGAAGCACTTATACAGTATATGTATTTTTTAACTGAACAATTTTTAATTATAATATGATAAAATTTGCACTTATACATGTATTTTTTTAACTGAATAATTTTTAATTATATGATAAAATTTATTTATTTTCTTTTTGTAAAAATGAAAATTATCTCTATAAATTCAAGATCGCGGATGATTTGACATCGCCGGCCGCACTTTGGGAACCCCTGCAGTAAATTATAAACAACGAAAAATATTGATGAAAGAAAAACGTTCTAACTTCAAGGAAACCCCTATAGTAAACTATAAACAACGAAAAATATTGATGAAAGAAAAACATTCTAATTCAAGAAACTATAGTTTAAAGTGGCAGAATTCAGGTTAAACTAAAATGGGATAATTTTTACTTTTATTACTGTAAAATAACATTGATGACCAATCATAAATATGAACTCTGACAGCAAAGATAATATTTATTACTGTAAAATAACATTGATGACCAATCATAAATATGAACTCTGTTATTTTTATTACTGTAAAATAACATTGATGACAGATCATAAATATGAACTCACCGCTAGTGTAAAATAACATTGATGACCGATCATAAATATGAACTCTGACCGCAGACTTTCATATGTATTGTATTGTACTGATATCAAACGCATTGTGAGATGGCATAGGAGTATATCTATGTAACAAATTCCTGCGATTTCGGATTTATGAAAGAATAACGGTTTGTAAAACCAGACCACGGTAGTTTAAAGTGGCAGCATTCAGGTTAAAACTAAAATGAGATAATTTTTATTACTGTAAAATAACATTGATGACCAATCATAAATATGAACTGGTTATTTTTATTACTGTAAAATAACATTGATGACAGATCATAAATATGAACTCACCGCAGCAACTCTGACAAAGATCATAAATATGAACTTTCACTGCACTGATATCAAACGCATTGTGAGACGGCATAGAAGTATGCCGTCTCACAACTCTGTAACAAATTCCTGTGATTTCGAATTTATTCAAGAATAGCGGTTTGAAAAACCAGGCCAAAGTGACTTAATAAAAATATAGAATTCGGAAAAAATCGCGTTACATCGAAACAGCGTTGTTAAACGGAGCTATTAAGCGGGGTCTTACTGTACAGTAGAAAAATTAGTTCCATGTTCCTATGATGTTATTCTTCGAAAAAATCGATATTTTAAAGATTTTCTTCCAAAATATAATTAGAAAATAAAATTCGTCGAACCTCAATTTCCTCAAATTGCATATTGTACACTTTTTAAACAGAATTTAAAAGTGAATAAAAATTTGAATAATCTGTGTGTGAAATATATGTAATATGTATGATTTTGATATTTTATAGAGGAGAAAAGAAAAAATATATATATACAGTAGAAGCCGCTTATTAGAATCACTTTTGTACCGATCTATTTTGATAACAATAATCGATTGATAACATTAAGCAGTGCATCAAAAAAGCATAATTTTCGTTTTTTTTATTATATAGTATATACTGTACTTTGATGTTATATACAGTGTAATCTCGATTCATCGTTTTCGTCGAGACTCCCGAAAAACTATGGATACGAGAAAATGATAGATGCGAGGATATAAAAACATAAAATGTGAAAATTAGATTAAAAGATAATGCTAATAATAATAATACAAAGCTCTATAACTGATGGACGAACACTTATTGAACTTTATACTTTATATTATGTAATCAACTAAGCGAAAAAGTGAAGTTAAATGATTTACGCTTAAGCTGTTGCTAATTCCAGTTTACGGAAAATCATGAAGAACTAGAACAATAGTAAAAAAATTCTTATATCAAAAATAATTTTTAATTTTTATTTCAATAAAGGGAATTATAAAGTAGCTAAATCTCTATATCAGCAATTTTAAAATATATATTTCGTCATCAAAAAAACATTAAAAATCGCCAGATCTGGCAACAGTAAGACCGCGCCATTCGTAAGAGCAAGAAGTGCGGTAAAACCACCTAAAGGCGCCTCGAAGTTTTGAAAAGCAGTCATATTTATCTGCATGAATTTTATTAAATCAAAAACTTACATCATTCTAATAATTATTAATTAAAAAATGTACACAAATCACATCTTTCCATTTTAAGTCGAATCTGCATTATATAAAATGGTGGACAATGTTTTATCTTCGGATTTTCTCGTTTTTTGACTAAATTTCGGTGAAAACGAAGCAATAAATGAACAATTAACAAATAATATTGTTTATTTTAATAGATTTAGCCAATAGTTTAGTATTATTTGCGATATTTTTTAAATTTTAAATGCAGTATTTTATAGCGGTGTATCGATTCTGATGACAATAATCAAAATTCTGATTACTATAAGCGAAGTTTTCATAATGCATTTTAATATAGATGATTCGGGACTGTTGATTTCTGATAACAATATCCGCAATTACAATAAGCGGCTTCTACTGCATATATATATATATATATAGGGGCCCAAAATCTGGTTCTTACCAGGGCCCGGGATTTTTCTCTGCGCCCTGTCTCTACGAACGCGCAATGCCTAAGCCACAATGCATTTTAATATGGATGATTCGGGACTGTTGATTTCTGATAACAATATTCGCAATTACAATAAGTGGCTTCTACTGTATATATATATATAGGGGCCCAAAACCTGGTTCGTACCAGGGCCCGGGATTTTTCTCTGCGCCCTGTCTCTACGAACGCGCAAGGCCTAAGCCTGTCATTCCGTTAGGTTAGTTAACCGCCATATTTTCGTGAGATATATTTATCTGGCGGCGGTTACTTATCTAGCTCATCACAGGCTGGCCAACACCCATGATGGATCAACCAGATGGTTGAAGGATGAAGTTTAACCGGCCGGGCCCTTTGGTCCGTCAATCCCCGTCCTCCACAATCCGGCTGACCCTTCCGCAGGGGTGAGCAGCCTGTGGAAGGGCTTGTTTCGCCCCGCCACTTTCTTACTAAGTGGAAAGTAGCGTCATCTGTTGACCAAAAAAATAGTTTGGAGTGTGGCGTCATCTGTTCATGATATCTATAAAAACAAAAAAAAAGACTTCAAAACATTTTTCCGGATTTATTTCATAAAATTAAAAAAAAAACCGGTCGGGCCTGGACTCCTACTGAAAAATTGGAGGAGTGGGATCCGGATCCTCCAGGATGGTAAGTCACGGCTTTACCACGCGGCCATCCTGCCACCTGTCATTTCGTCAGTCCGCGGGTCTCACAGTTTGTTCTGTGAAGTGTTCGTTATCCGAATTTGTGCTCGTTATCCGAACATAAAAATCTTTCGCGAAAGTGTTCGTTATCTGAACAGTTCGTTAACAGATCACCCACTGTTTATATTAAAAATGAAATCTGAATTTAAATATTAGTTCAATTTATCAATATTAAAATTTTTCTCGAAGTGTAAACTTGAAAAAATATTTACGATATTTTAATATAATACGTATATAAGCAAAAATGTAGAAACAAGAAGTTTCGTAATAAAAAATTTCACTTTTGCTACAATTTTAACGTTACTTATAAAGATCATAAATTAATTATGATCTTTATTACAGTAATTTTATTAGTAAAAGCCGAAAATATAAAACCGATCACCCACTGTTTATATTAAAAATGAAATCTGAATTTAAATATTAGTTCAATTTATCAATATTAAAATTTTTCTCGAAGTGTAAACTTGAAAAAATATTTACGATATTTTAATATAATACGTATATAAGCAAAAATGTAGAAACAAGAAGTTTCGTAATAAAAAATTTCACTTTTGCTACAATTTTAACGTTACTTGTATTAAATGCCATAAATTAATTATGATCTTTATTACAGTAATTTTATTAGTAAAAGCCGAAAATATAAATCACTGGTGCACAGTATTTGAAAGAATAATTGAGTTAGCCTCAATAATATAGAAAACCTGATGATTTGCGATCTTTCTCAGCATTAAAATAAAAAATACAGCTTTCTGTAAAATAGCATGCAATGCTATTTTACAGAAAGCTGTAATTAATGTAAAATCATTAATACATTAAAATATCACATTCATTTGATTGAACTATATATCATGAAGTATGACTTATATTTATTGTCAAAAGATTTAGAAAATGAAAAATAAGTTACAAAAACAATTTCTTAAAATTCTATCTAACATCTACTATAAATAAAAAGTTACAAATTTAAAGAATTTAAAATGATGATAATATATCAAATTAAGAATGTTTAGATAAATAAGTTGAAAATACGTTATAGAAATAATAGATTCAAGAGAAAAATAATAGTGTAATAATTATTTATATCTAAATTTAAAAGATAAGTTAGAAGTTAAACGAAAAAAATTATAGAGATAAAAAATCTATAGTGTGTATCAGTATTGAACATGGAAACTGAGATTAATGGATAATTTTATAAAATTTAAAAAAGAAGTAAAGAATTCTATAATTAGCATTAATTTTCTTCAACAAAAATAGCTTAACTATACAGGCGCTCCTCTAGTTACGAACATAATTTGTAAGTAAGTTTTGTTCGTAAATTGAGTTGTTCGTAACGCAAATACTGCTATTATTATTTTGATTCCAAAAGTACTGAAATAACTTTAGATACATATTATAATATATTTCACAATTAGATCAATTAAAAGAATTTTTACAGCTTTGAACAAAAAGTTTCGAATATAAAGCGAGAAATTTTTGATGTAATCTCCGCCATCTTGAAATACTACCGTAATATGTAAACTAATTGAGTAATTTTACATTATATTGATTATTAGAACATTTTGATATCATATTACTTAAAATTATTGAAGAGTTTTTAAAATTTCGTGTTGGTAAATATGAATATTCATAACTGGAGAAGTGCTTTTAATTTGTTGATATTGATATTAATCATGACAACGATGACGATGATTTGCTTTTTATTCAATATTTTGAAAGTTTTTTAATAATATCTTGAAATATATTTGGTATATTTTAGTTAAACTTATTTTTTAGTTACTCTCTAAAAACTTTTATGTAAATTTTTAGATGCAATAATAAAAATATTAACATTAATTATTCATACTATTTAATGAACATTCGAAAGTACTATATATATATAGTACACCACGAATTACTATTTCAAAAATAAAAAATATATTTATCAATCAAAATAATCAAAACTAATTTTTCTTAAAATAATTTGAAATATGTAAAATATCAATAATTCAATGTAGACTGGGTACCACTAGGCTAACACTATATAATTTACAATAATATTATCAACAAAATTAATTCATAAAATTCAAGCAGATTTTAATATCAAAATAAATATCGATTTTTGGATTGAATATTAAAGATAAAAATTGTTTTGTAATTATTAATCGCGATAATTTATATTTTACTCATTAAAAATATGTCTATGATAAAAGAAAATTATTTTGGAAAAGAAAAATAAATTAAAAATTTTTTCTTTGTCATATGTAATGAAATTTTAATCACGAATGAATTTTAATAATTGAAATTTATATTTTTCTGTATTAATTCGAACTGCAATTGTCGCCATCTAGTATTCAATAATTAAATTATAGTTTTATTATTTGTAATGATCTTTAGAAAAAATAATTTTAGGACATTTTCAATAAACTTAATTAAAATTATAGATTAATATATAGGATTAATAATAAAATTGTTTATTGTTATAAACTTAATTTTTAAATAGCATGATTTTTAAGGACTAAATTTTCGTAATATGAATACAGTGCATGGATGATGATACAGTGTTATTATTATTAATCATGTTATTAATATTGTAATGTTGTAATTGCAATGTGTAATTGTAATTATAGTAAAATAATTACTCAATAAGTTTATTGAAAATGCCCTAACTTATTGCGCCTTTTTTAACACGGTTATTTATTATTATTTTTTGATTTTTTAAACAATAGTATACCATTTTAATTTAAATTTCACTATAAAAAATTTCATTTTTGCTATAATTTTAATATTACTTGCATTAAATACCATGCATTAATTATGGTTTTTATTGAAGTAATTATATCAGTAAAAGCTGAAAAGTATAAATGAATGATACACAGTATTTGAAGATTTATTGGATTAGACTTAGCAATATAAAAAGCTTGGAAGATGCGCGATCGTTTTCATTATTAAAATAAAAAATCTTCTAGAGCTCTTCTAAAATAGCATGTAGTCATTAATTTATTTAAATAATAAAATTAAAATGAGGTATTCCATTATCAGTTTGATATATAGTTCAATGAAAAACTGATAATGAAATACTCGTACATAAAATGGCATATCAAAGTAGATATATTCGAAATAACATTTTATAATACAGATCATACATTTAAAACCTATATAGTTAAAAGGCCAAGTCAAATTTTAAAAATTTCGTTGCGAGTCCACACCTGAATAATAGATTTTGGTAACAGTAGAAATGTTGGAAACTATTCGCCAAAAGTAAACAAATATAAATTTATAAATTAAATCTTATGTTACATGCAATTCTGATCAAAAGAGATTTTTAGAAATTATTTTTTACATATGAAACTTTGGATTTTAATTAAAAAAAACTTATAAATGTAAAACGCAAAAGAGAACAAAATTCCGTATATGTACAAATATGTATGATTTACCAAAAGAAATTTGTTTATGGGTCTCAGGTGATTAAACATAAAAATACAAAAACGAAAAAAGTATTTTAGCAATTTATTTTGCATTGAATATGTCTATAAAGAGGCAGAATTAATTTAGATGAAAATTTTATAATGTACTTCAAAAATTTTTTTCAGTAAACAAAAATTTTGAACTTAGAAATGTTTTACCAGATATTCACATAATAAAGCAGCAGGGCCCTCTCTAGGGGCCGGCAATCCGGACATTGTCCGGGGCGGCAAATTTAAAGGGCGGCATTTTGGTTGTGAAGGTGACAAAATATTTATAAGTTAAATATTTAATTAATCGAAATTTATATTTGCCGATTTTTTTCTTTGGCTAAAATTGCCATGCAATTTACATTTCGTAATTACTGTTTTTGCCTAAAAGCTAAAAAATATTTGCAATTCTTAATTCTGAAGAAACAACCATAAAAGAGCGGCGTGTTTAATTAAATAACAAAAAAGGCTAGGTATTTAAATCGCGCAACTCATTGAACAGCACGTAGGGCGTTGTGTGAACTTGTTTGAAAGAGGAATGGGAAGGAATTAAGATACTGTCAAAGTTGTGTGGGCTGTTCGGACGCGACGCTTTTGTAAAGGTCGATGTAAATACTGGAATCACATCATTTATCGTGCGTTATCTATGTCGATAGAAGGGTTTCTGATTTCTTTTTTTTTCATTCCCGGGAATTTCCCGGAAATCCAGGGAACATAAAATCCATTCCCGGGAATCCCGAGAATGCATTAAAATTTAATAAAATCTAAAAAAGTGGTTATTTATAATTAATATCAATAACAAATACACAAAAGAAGGATATTAATAAATTCCAAAATTTATATTCCTTTATATATGACTAATTTACAATTCGAACTACAAAATACAAATAAAATATTCATCACTCATTCTTAAAGTATGATTTGAGGAAATTTTTCTCGGAAACGCGATGAGATAGGAAGTAGGGGAAAGATTTTTGATTACCAAAGTATATCCAAAGAATCGAATGGGCATGATAAAAATTTTGTGGGCCCATCAGAAGTAGGGGCACAAGGGATCAACTATGAAATCCCCAATAAAAATTAATGCCGATTTTGGCATAATTGGATAGAACTGTGAAAAACAAACAGCTTTTGTTTTATTGTTATTGATTGTAATATCAACATCCAAGTAATGGACATTTATAGGCGAAGACTGTTCCATTTTAATATTAAGGCCCAATGCGTTATCATTAAACTGCTCAAGAATGTTTTCTACGTTTTTTGTGCTATCACAGATGATGAAGACGTCATCGACGTATCTAGTGAATAATTTAATATCACATTGTATCATGGTGGATAACATTCTCTCTTTGTATCGTACAACGACCTCAGCTACTATGCCTGCCATTGGCCCACCTATTGGGACACCAAGATATTGTTTGTAATACCGATTATTGTAAACAAAATAGGAATTATAAACTATAAGGTGCGAAATATTCCTTAGAATATGAGGTGGGACATTATTATCAGTATTCTCAACAAGAAATCGATATAAAAATAAGCAAGCCGGTTCCAGTTCAATTGAAGGGTAGAGTGCATTGCAGTCCGCCACCACTAACTGATTCTTGTATGTGATATTGGTTTAAGGTTTGTATAAAATCCGTGGCAGATTGTACAGTATATGAGTAATCTTTTAATCTGGAAAATTATACAATAGCTTTTTTCATTTTGAATTAATATAATATTTCATTTTCATATAATATCAATAATAAAATTCTCTGAAAAAAATTAAAAGAAATTCTCTTAAACGAAACAAAATATACTTACTACAAGAAATTATGATGCAAAACTGAAATTGATCGCTGGTATTTTGCAAGCATTTTCAAAGAAGATCATTGCAAATCCGAAACACTGCGCTCCACATCTCGATTTCTTTTATGAATCATTGTACTCTAATTTTTTAGGATTTTTGAATACTAACAGTCTAACAGCGAGCATAGTTTTGCCTCAACTCTATTATATAGCCTTTACATCAAGTTCCATAATTTGTATTCCTTATTTTATGCTTCTATTGATGAAACAATATTTAGTAATTTTATCTTCATGACATCCGAGAACGAACGAATAAATTTAATTAATAAAGTAACCCTGTTCCCTTATGAGCCTTCGATATTGAGTGATTTTAATTTATTTTATAATTTATCCAATGGCGTTTATTAATTTTGTTTTGAGTTATTATTTTAAATGCTTTTTTATACGGATTTTTAATTGCCGAACATTTTCCATGAGTTACCATCGTCAGCGATAACCAATAAACGAAATTTCAAATGTGCTCTCGAAATTTTGTCTGGACTAAACAAACATATCTTTTAAATATCAATAATTAAATTAATTAAGATATATAATCAATAAGATAACTAACTACGGGTGCAACTTTAATCAAAATTTTATTAAGTAAAAATCTGTAGGATTACTGTTAATGTATTAGCGAAGAACTAGACGTTGACGGATATGGTTAGGTATGTTAAGCTGCCATATTGCACGATGGTGCAATACTGTATTTGGCGGCTGCCACTTATAGAACCTATCTCAGGCTGCCGAATATCCATGACGGGGCCAAATGGATGGGATTCAACATGCCGAGCCCGGACCCTCTGAAAAACTGGAGGTTTGGGACCCGGATTTGAAACCCGGTCCTCCAGCTTTGCAAGCAACAACTTTACCACGCTGCTATTTGACAGATATATCTAACCAATATACTCAGTACTGTACATCCTGAAAGATCTGGAGGATGTGAGATCTACTCGTGAGCCTATATCCTTAAGATAGCAAACAAATTCTTTACCACGCAACCATTCGGCCAATAACCGCTTTCGCAAACTATAAGCATTAAAGATAGAAAATGTACCAAAAATAATAATGTTTGAAAAGCTGCCATATTGCACGATGGTGCAATACTGTATTTGGCGGCTGCCACTTATAGAACCTATCTCAGGCTGCCGAATATCCATGACGGGGCCAAATGGATGGGATTCAACATGCCGAGCCCGGACCCTCTGAAAAACTGGAGGTTTGGGACCCGGATTTGAAACCCGGTCCTCCAGCTTTGCAAGCAACAACTTTACCACGCTGCTATTTGACAGATATATCTAACCAATATACTCAGTACTGTACATCCTGAAAGATCTGGAGGATGTGAGATCTACTCTTGAGCCTATATCCTTAAGATAGTAAACAAATTCTTTACCACGCAACCATTCGGCCAATAATCGCTTTCGCAAACTATAAGCATTAAAGATAGAAAATGTACCAAAAATAATAATGTTTGAAAAATTAAATCTCTACATTCATCGTTTCCGATTGAAATAATCATTTTGAAATTTCGCTGAAACGACTGATTTACACTTTATTGCATTCTTGTAACGCAACAATTCTCTATTAGCCAAACATGTTTCTGAAATCAGTATGAAAAAATTTTTAAATAACGTCACTTAATGCTGCAGGGAAAATATAACTATTTAACCTTCTAAGGTCCCGTGGAGAGACCTGACAGGAAAAAAATACGACATATGAATATAATGGGCCTATAATGGACTCTATTTAACTGGCGACAGCCAGATAAAGTATATCCATTGTGTAATGTGGCGATTTAACTACACTAATCTAACTCTGATTTGAAACTACATTGAGTGTACATTTATATTGAATATATTTTTATCAATGTTTTCGTTTTACCTATAGTTTTCCATTATTGAAGCCAGAAATACCCAACCTAATAAAGAATATCCCAAACCATTGGAAAAACCTACGTAAATGATCTTATTATTATTTGCACTATCTGTAGTTTGAAACCTGAAAATTTTTGTAACAACTTCAATTATCACAGAGTAAAAACTAGAATAACTAAAATTTTGGTCTATTTCCCAGCAATCAGTTAGTTTAATATGAATACTGCACCTATTGCTTGTATTGATATAAACATATTGAAACCAGAAAATTTGGAAAATGTAAAAATAATTATAAAATTCGGATCAAAAGTTTTACACGAGATCATAACGGATCCAGATTTTTTAACATATTATCAGGTAGCAGTATGGTGTCCGTGGGAATTCTTTATAAAGAAATTTTTGTGTTTTTTTTTTTTTACATTAATTTCCTGACAGCAGGACCAGTTTAGACCGTGTTGCTCCAGCGCGGTGAAGAATATTTAGATGAGTGCATGTCAGGATTGTGGCCGAAAAACTGTGAACGATGTGGGTAAGTTATGCGCCAGGGCTTCAGAAGTGAAGTGAGAGCACATTTTTAATCGACATATGTTATATATAACTAAATAATATAATATTTAATATAAAATAATAATAATACAAATAATAAAAAACAGATATAACATGAATCAAAGACAAATAGAACAGAATAAAACTAACGAAAGTACAAAGTTAAAACCTAATCCTAAGCTTAACAGGGGTTTTGTGTAGTTTAACGCGCGTGAGACCGATAGATCCAGAACATGCCCATGAGAGACAGAAACTTTTTATTATTTTCTTCATATTTTCTTTAGTTTCTTTTCCAGATAATATTTTCTTTAATTTCTTAAACTGAAGACAAAAATACTGACGAATGCAAAGACGTTGATATCCATTCGACCACAGACATAGTTGAAAAGGAGAAGTGAAAAAAAGATGAGCTGAGCCACAGCCAGAGCTTAGCTAGCTAGCTACAATCAGTGCGCAAACTGTTAAAAATTCTATCTTTCCTTTTTTACTCCTCCTACTTTCTTTAAATTTTCTAATCATGTCAATCTGAAGACAAGGTTCAAAACGAAACTAAACTCTTCATTTGACAAGGGAAATTCTATTCTTGCTATCTCATTGGTGTAGAAAAATGTCAAAATAAAATTACTCTAGTTCACTTTAATCAGGACCCATGACTTCGAGTCACTGGATCCCTCGGTTTGTTTCTCTCTCAAGTATTTTATGAGTTTATCTGACAAGTCTAACATTCCATTTCCCTTTCTCGATCAAAATGTCATTCAAAAATAATAGTGTTCCCGGATAATTTCGTTAGCTTTACAATACAAATGAAGTTATTACATTTAATCCGTACAATTAATTTAATTAAAAAGTTTCTGACAAGGAACTAAATTAATGCTTTTCAAGTTTTACAAATATTTGTGAAAATAGAACTTTCGGACAAAATAGAGTTCTCTAAACAGCTGGTCTCGCATCATGTGCTCGGTTGTTAATTGTAATTTTTTTTAAATACAATCAATTTAAATCCGACAATATCATTATTAAAATTAATAAAATTATAACCATATAAAAACAATTTTAAGTAAAATAAGATTCATATACTGTAAAGAAAGTGAGTTATTTAATTAACTAAAAATAGATGTGTAACAGTTCATTAGTTTTTGGTTTCTTAAAGATGATTTTTAAACGATTATTATTTTAAAATATGCGAACAAAGTCTGATTCTATTGTTTGTTTGTGTTATGTTCTTGACACCTGCAAGTGGTGTGACGTCGTAGTTTCGGATTCCATTAGAAGAAGAAAAAAACGTCTGTCCGAGATCCTACAGCAGGATGAGTAAACATGATGTCTTGGATACAGGATGTAAAAGATTTACGCATTTTTATATATATTAAACTTTATTAGCAAAAATATAGAGTAAATCACGAATTCTCCTAGCATTTTTGAATATAAATTAGTTGTAAATGCCCAACAACCGTTTAGGCCTTTCGCTAAAGGATGAGTAAACATGATGTCTTGGATACAGGATGTAAAAGATTTACTCATTTTTATATATATTAAACTTTATTAGCAAAAATATAGAATAAATCACGAATTCTCTTAGCATTTTTGAATATAAATTAGTTGTAAATGCCCAACAACCGTTTAGGCCTTTCGCTAATTATGTATTTTGTTCTTGAGTATAAACAGATTGAATTTTAAAAACAGAAAACAGGATTCGTGTCTACATCAATAATAACGATAATGGTTCATTATCGTTATTATTCGATAATCTATTATTTGATACAGTGGAGTGGTTACAATTAGAACCACTTGGGACAGTCTGTCAATTGCCGCCCTTACATTGGAAAATATCAATACATAAAACAGATCAAACCTATTTAGACACAATTTGAAAATTAAGTTTTAAAAAAAGATAATTTTATTCCTTTTATTTGTAAATTAAAATATACAAAATACAAAAAAAATTTAATGCCAATAATGCCGCCCGAGATGGACACACCTTCCACCCCCTAGTTACATCACCGATTTGATATATGCTATTGTTCAAATTTTGCTTATCTTTTTTCTGATATGTTAAATAATATCTAAATTATTTATGAGCAGTTTTATAAATAATTCTTTAGTGATAAGTATAAGCTTACAAAATCGATCAGAATAAATATTTTCGTATTTTTATTATTGAAGAACAACAGAGTTCATTCCATGATGGATGTTCTTGTGTTTTTTCTATTTATTTTAGCATCGATTACTTTATTGAAATGGTTTCTGTAAGTACTAATTTATCCATTCTTATGTTTAATGAATGATGCAATTATTTATTGCAACCAATAATCTCAAATACTTTTCAGTTCTCAAGAATCAGAATAGTGACTTTAATCAATACTGAAAATTATCGAATTTTTATAATAAATTGATTAAAGTCAAAATTCAAACTGCCATAAATCTGATTCTCGGTTTAAATAATTGATTTAATATCTGACCACAGATATATCGAAACGTTCAGTATTTCTGTTAATTAATTTAAGATAGAATTATTTCAGTTTGAAAATAGCAAAAACTAGGAAAAATTATCGTAGTTTTTGTTTTTGTTTTTTTTTTTTTAATTATTTCTCCGAAAATATATCGATTGCGTGCAATTTAGATCAAATTCTATCAGATTTTATTTATTCCTCTTCTTCACTTTGGTGAAGATATACAGTATGTACTAACACAAATAATTATAAATTATGGAAACAGGGAAATAGGAAGATAAATAAATGGATATAGAAAGGAAAGACAATAATTGTGTGAAAAAGTTTTCTCGACACAAAGCATTGAAATGATCGAAAGAAAACGATTTTTAAAAAGTTTCCATAAGTCAGATATAGGAAATTCACCATCTCCCTTTTCTATTTCTACTTGATGGAATTTTCAGTTTCTTGACTTATGCGAATCATTTCATTGGTCCTCTATAACATTCCCAACTTTCAACTTTATTCATCCTCGCGAAGTTCGATACACAGATTATACGCGTTTTATATTCAGCGGGGATTATTAACCTTTTGATGACTCCAGACCCCCAATGGATTGTCCAGAATAGTCCCATACCCTCTTCGCTTGATTGTCGAAATAATCATCACCATTAACAACTTGAAATTATCATCAGCTTGAAATTACTCATAAATGCAATTTCGCTAGTTGGCCATGAGAGGACGATACGCAGTCTATTTTCGATTTTGATTTGAAATTGATATTAGTTGCCAGTATGACTTCCAAATATGTCAACAGCTTGAATTTAAGCCTGGAACACACCGAGACTTTTCTGCGCAGAATTGCAGAAAAAAACGGCAAAAAGCAGAAAGAAATTTATGCGTATCGAAGCAGAAATAGGGAAGAAAATTGACATTAGCACGGCTCAAGTTTTTCATTCTGCTCGAGGTTTCTGCCTAACTACAACCAATCGTAGCATTGTTTACATATGACGTCATATACGTTTAAAACGTGGCGAAAAGTAAGCGACGATTGTCTGCTGTAAATACTGAGATGATTATCGAAAACATACGAAAATATTCCTGTCTTTATGACAAAAACAACAAAAATTACAAGGATATAGTTTTAAAGCAGTCTTTATGGAAATCCATCGGCATACGGCATATAGAGTGGATCGGGAGAAGATGGTAATCGGGGGAAGATGCTTATTTTTCTCTAATTCTTTAATATTTAAACAGATAGCGATAAAAGGTGGTTTATTATAACTTCTTATAAGCCCACCAAAAATATAGAAGGTGGCTATTATCAGATTATCAATTACTCGCATGAGAAATCGAAAAGTTTCCAGGGAGTGTTGAAATTTTCATCAAAAATTATACAGTCACTTTTTGAAGTGTTATTATTAATCGTAATAATATCATCAAAGTAAAAATTAATATATGTAGTGTGTAGTAGATACTTTAAAGAATGCTTTGCTTTAGATATCGTTCTAATTTAGCCATTTTAAGTCACGTGATTAAAGGTTGAATGTCACTCTGATCAACGGGAAAGATGGCAATATTTGCTTCGGGGTTAGATGCCGAATTTAAATTTTTTAAATAGTATATAATTGGCACAAATCATTTAGTAGAAAATTCATGTATTTTTTTTTATATTCTACATAATGCATTGCAAACATTTGTAATGATTCTTGATATTGTAGGCTGGCTAATATGAACAATATCTCCAGAATGTTAAGCCACAGCTTTACCATGCAGCCATCGGGCTGACCTGTCATTTCGTCAATCCGCGGGTCCCACAGTTTGTTCTGTGAAGTGTTCGTTATCCAATTTGTTCATTATCCGAACTGTTCGTTAACCAATCACCCACTGTATATTTATAAATTATCAGTTTGCTAAATATAAGAAAGACATAAGGTGCCACTTTTTGTTTCTTAACTGAATTTGTGAGTGTCACCTGCTATATTTTGCAGAAAACAGAACCAAAGCAGAATGAAAAACTTCTGCATTCTGCATTTCTGCTCAGAAAAGTGTCGGTGTGTTCCAGGCTTTACTGTACTTTAGATATGGATAGCTAGGAAGCGAACATGAAATAAAATTATAAGCACTCAGTGCCATAACTAGGGTACGCAGCGCCTGTGGCAAGAGTCAAACTTGCGCTCCCCATTTTTTCATTTAAATATAACAATGCTGAAACTGAATTATCTCCATCAAAATGAGTTGATTTTGAATATGTTATAAGATAATTTTTTATTTGTAGGTATAAATAAAAAATCGTTTAAACAATTTTCATTCGTATTTAATGACTAATAAGCAAAAATAGGAAAATGCAGGTACCCAATGAGTCATTGTAACTGTTACTTTATCAATAAAAATAGAGCCCCTTCTTTCTTGACCTGTCGCCTTTGTTTGGAGTACAACTTGGCCGCTTTTGCCCATGAATTACCTCTTCTAAGAAATAACTGTTACTTTATCAATAAAAATAGAGCCCCTTCTTTCTTGACCTGGCGCCTTTGTTTGGAGTACAACTTGGCCGCTTTTGCCCATGAATTACCTCTTCTAAGAAATAAAATGAACTAAGAAATAAATAAAATAAGAAATAAAAAAAAATAAATGTTCGCAGACATAACGCTATGTCTGCGAACTTTTATCGAAAAAAGTCATTTGCCCGCAAATAACGGAAATAAAATAAGAAATAAAAAAAAGTAAATGTTCTCAGACATAACGCTATGTCTGCGAACTTTCATCGAAAAAAGTCATTTGCCCGCAAATAACGGAAATCAATTAAAAAATATGCCCTCTTAATCAAGTTGCGCCCGTGGCGAATGACGCTTTCGCCACGCCCTAGTTACGGCCCTGTAAGCACTGATAACTTTAACATATTTATTTACAAAAAGCAAAATTAAAAAACGAGAAATGACAAATATACAAACAGCTACATTTGTAACTTCTATTCACGTACCACCCAAAAAACACTGACAACTTTAACATATTTATTTTTACAAAAAGCAAAATTAAAAAATGAGAAATGACAAATATACAAACAGCTACATTTGTAACTTCTATTCACGTACCACCCAAATATAAATTAATTCATTAAATAAAATAAATACCAGTATCGGACTCGATTTCTGGGTACTGGTATTTATTTACTCAACTAATGTATTAATTTACGCAATTAATTATGTCCCCGTACCCCCCAAGGGGTATGGATACCCCCGGTTAACAACTCCTGATATATAATATGTAGATATATTATTTCCTTATGTTTTTAGACTTATCATGAGTCTGTGCAAATATAACATTGTATAGATATCCCACTTCGGATTCGAAGTGGGATTGAAGATTGGGGTTGGACAATAAGCAACTTCAGGTTTGCTGACGACACGACTTTGCTGGCGGAAAGCGAGAAGGACCTGAGGCAGGTGATCATGAAGTTAAAAAATGAAAGTGAGAAGATGGAACTTCAGTTGAACATCAAGAAAACAAAAATTATGACCACTGCGGCCAAGGAAGTCTATATAAAGATCAACAACGAGGATATGGAGGTCGTCGACAGCTTCATCTTCCTGGGCTCCAAGGTAGACTGCAATGGCGACTGGCACCCCGAAATTACACGAAGAATCGCCTTCGGGCGCACAGCCATGGTCAACATGGACCCAATTTGGAGGTGTAAGGACGTCTCAATCACCACCAAGCGCAGACTAGTCACCGCCATTGTGTTTCTCATTGCCACCTACGGGTGTGAGACGTGGAGCCTAACAAAGGCAGACAGGAAAAACATTGACGCGTTCGAACTGTGATGCTGGAGAAGACTCTTGAGGATCCCCTGGATAGTGAGGATCACCAACAAGTCAGTCTTGGAGCGCATCAATCCCGATTTTTCCCTGGAAGGCAAGATAACCAGGCAGAAGCTGACTTTTTTCGGTCATGTGATGTGGGCCAACTCGCTGGAGAAGGATGTGATGCTGGGTAGGATGAGCGGAACAAGGCCTAGAGGAAGACCGAAGATCCGTTGGCTGAATATAATCAAGAAGGACACAGGGAAGAACATTGAGGAACTGCGGGAATTGGTCAGGGACAGGAAGACATGAAGGGGCATGAACCATAGAATAGTCAAGAATCCGACACGATTGAATGGCTAGGATTGATTGATTGATTGATTGATTGATAGGTATCCCTCCTATAACACGTTCTCCTACAACACAGTTTCATTCTAATACGATTTGAAAATTGCGGAAACCCTCATATAACACGGTACTTCTACAACACGGTTTTTACTTACTAGAGAATGCCAACCATGGCCCCCTCCGATTTTGCCGATTTTTATATATTTTGTAGTACAACCCTCCCACAAAGCCATGGTAAAATAATACGACGCACCTCAAGCATTCCCGAAAAAAGGATTTAAAGTTTCTATATTCTTTATACACCGAGTCATATCAACCCATTGTTGATTGCTGTAGTAGCGCGAAGTGTTCGGCGTTGATTGCTATTGTGAGGCTGCCGCAAGGTGTCTCTGTCGTCGCCCTTCACTCCTAGTGACTTTCATGTGTTTGGTGCACTCAAAGAAGCAATGGGAGACAAGCATTTCTGAAGTGACAGAGGTGAAAACTGCGGTGCACGACTGGCTACAGACACGACCAAAAGATTTCTTTCAACGCATTTCCAAAGCGTTGGAAAACTTGTATTGAACGTCAGGGAGACTATGTAGAAAAATGATATGCATAAGTTGTTTCTAATTGTTACAAAAAAAAAATTATTGCACTTTTAAGGTTTTCATTTGAATCCCTGTCGTATGTATCAAAATTTGATTTACAAGCCTTTATGCTGATTTTATGTGAAATTTATAATAATCAAAAGTTTCGAATGTGAGCAAGGTACTCCTTGTTAAGATGAAATATTACATAAAGGGTGGAAACCATAACAGACATTACACAACTGCTTTTCATAGGAAAATTCCAAATTTTAAATATTTTATATACAGATAGTCCTTTACTTATGACCATCTTGACAAACAATTACTTGTACTTACAATGGTGATATAATCAGTAAATTCTGTCATTGGTCAATGCAATTCAATGGGTTTGAGTCCCTGATCCAATGGTCTGATATATGGAAAATATCCTTTTTTATGTCTGGTTCTTATAGTTTTGTTTTTTTTTTTTTTATATTAAAATAAAGTATAGTGTCCTAGTAAATGTTCGTAATGAGAAATCCATAAATTTTAGGCATTTACATCTTATGATCATTCTAATTTATGACTTTGTAAGCCAAGAACTACCTATATATAATATACCTATATATATATATTTAAAATTCAAGTACTGTTTTATTCTATATATGGAATATATTCTGCCAAATTTCAATATAAAACAGTCAACTGGATTTGTGATATGAAATGGTTTTTGCTTTTTGTCCATAAAACCAGAATTGAATCTGGTTCCAATTCTCAAAATTAATACGAAGGATCCAGTTCAGTGTTGGTTTTCCACAATCCAATTTATCTTTCCAGCATCAACCAGATGGGTTTATGATATAGTGTTTTAGCCAAACCATAAGATGTAGAGTCCTGAGTGGGAAAGCCAAAAACAGGGAGAAAAGGAGGTTATTGCTAAACACTAAACTTGACATATGTCACTTATATGTTAAATAGTAAATACAACTGGAAATACTGGTTTAAAATAGATGTTTTGCTTATAGGGTTATTTGTAATGAAAATTTTTTTTCACATTTTAGAAGTGACCATGAATGTGCAGATTAAAGATGAAACAGAAATTTCTCGTCCATTTCGAAGCAAATTATAAGTAATGTTTTGGATTATTTTGACGAGGAAAAAAGTTATAAAAGTCAAACCGTAAGATGTAGAGCCCTAATTGGAAAGATCAATTAACAAAAATAAAGGAGTAGAGTGCTAGTCTTTGGATGCGGTTAAATGTGTCATTCCTGAGTTTTTTTTTTTTAATAATAATAATTACTTTTGGCAATACTTCAATCTGATATTTATAAATAATATATATATGAGCCTATTTTATTTTTGCTGATTCATTATATATAAATTATCTTTATTAGTTTGATATGTTAGAATTTAAAGCAAAACCATGTTTTAATCGCGTTTACTATATAACGAGTTAATTTTTAACATATATGAATGAAAAAATCTTATAATAATCAATTGAAATGCAATAAATTATATTTTGTGTCCATAATCAAAGAACATTATGTCCATTTTCAGGGAGTAATTTATCCATAATATATTGCTTTTCTGGTTTATTCTTTTTAATTAATAACAATAATTCTGCTTTAAGGAGGTTTTTGGGAAAAGTAATGCCATTAGCATTTAACCATTTAATAATATCTGTTTTTCTAGCCTGAGAAGTTGGAATCTTATTTATTTGAATGTTGTGATATGCAGCATTATCTAAGACAATGGTGGAGTTATCTAAAAGGTTAGGTATTAATTTATTTCTTAACCATTTTTGAAAGATCTCAGAATTCATATTTCCATGATAATCACCTATGCGAGTTCCAGATTTGAATACAAGGCCAACATTTTTAACAAATCCATTTTCTCCTCCTGCATGAACTATAATAAATCTAGCTCCTTTACTACAGTTTTCTAAAATCCTATTTTCTTTGTCACTTTGCCAACATTTTCCAACAACAGTAATTGGATGGACATACGTTTCCTCCAAACATATGATAGATTTATTTTTGCTTCTAATTTTTCTAATTTCTCGAAAATAATGGCATCATGCTGCAACAATTTCCAGATTCTCTATAAGAATGCATCTATTAGATTTTCATTTTTTAGATCGAAAGCCAATTTCGTGAAGCTGCTTACTTATAAATTCTTTTTACCATCAAGTCCTGCAGTCATTTTCATTTCACTAACCATCTTAGTCACAGTTGGAACTTTTTCTTTTAGTATAATAATTGTGCACAATCCTTTGAAACAGTGTTTTATCAAAGTCATCAAATACAATTTTAGGATTTACAGTGGGTGGCCAAATTATTATACTCACAACAAAAAATTTAGTTTTTGCTAAGTATCATGTCAACCGCTGCTGGGTCCGCTGCTCCTCGCCTTTTATTGCTTGGCCAAGGAGGGCTTCTGAGTCAACTCTGACATCATGTTGATGTCGAAATCTCTACTGTGGTTCCTTATTAATGATCCGCCATCTTTATTGTTTTCTTTCCTTATCAGGGCGGTTTCAACCCGACTGTATGAATCAAAAGGAAGCTAAGTCAGCGTTTCCTTTGCTTTCAACTGATAAGATTTGTGCAAAGTTACAATATTATATAGAATAAAATAAAGTATTATTTTACAAAATAATTTGATTAAAATATTAAATTACACAAATGGAATTAATATTAAGATTAACATAATTTTTATAACAATAATTGATTTATTTAAAAAATAACAAAAATGGGAGGTCTCGGGACCTCACACTATCACGAACAATAGAAAGGATGTGGGTTCTAACCTCTACTGATAAGTTTTTTTCTTTCTTTTTTTTTCGAAAATGAAGTGGATTTTTATATAATATATATTATTAATGTGAATTTATTGTTTTGTATTTATTTGCCATACTCTTTAAACATTTCCGTCACAATTACATTCCTTTATACATGTATTTAATATTTGTGATGGAAATATTTTAAAAGTATGGAAAATAAAATAATTACAAAAAAATAAATTCTTATTAATAAAATACATTATACAATAATCCACTTCATTTTCGATAAAAAAAAAAGAGAGGAGAAGAAGAAAAAAAACTTATCAATAGAGATTCGAACTCAAATCCTTTCTAACGTTTGTAATAGCAATCACACACCGAACACATCGCGCTACGACAGCACTCAATGGAGGGCTCATATGACTCAGTATATAAAGAATATAGAAACTTTAAACCCGTTTTTTCCAAGAATGCTTGAGAGGTGCGTCGTATTACTTTACCATGGCCTTGTGGGAGAGTTGTACTACAAAATATGTAAAAATCGGCAAAATCGGAGATGGCCATGGTTGGCACTCCCCTGGTTAACGCATTTAGAATATTACATTTACTCTCCTACAACATAAAATGTTTTCATTAATTTTTGTAAATCCATACTAGGGAACACAATACACACAAAATGCACTCATTTGGTAAATACTTTGCTAAAATTAATCATAAATGCAATTTGGCTAGTTGGCCGTGAGAGGACGATAGGCAGTCTATTTTCGATTATGATATGAAATTGAATTAATTTTATGATTGCGTTAATTGTCGCCTTTTGAGTATTTTGTGTTCCAAACGTACAGTTCTTAAATAAAGAGTAAATTTTTATTCTTCAATAGAGGAATGTGAAAGTGAAGAAAAACATTTTATTCATAAATTTTTTTGGAGGTATATGCTAAAGAACGATTGTTTTATAGCGGGTTGTAGCGGTTAGATTACAGATTTTATAAAGAGTGCATAAGATACACAAACTTTAAATGTGGAAAAAAAAATTTAGAAAGTGAAGTTGATATTGTTAAAAAGAAAAAAACGTTCTCGTTTTAATGAACAACGGTAAAGAAGACATAATTATTAAATGAATGTTATATACTTTTTCTTTCATTTTGTTTGATCTATATTATTTTTTAGGGTCTTACATTATATATTTTTTTCTTACTTTATGTTTCGTGTTATTAATATCCTTAAAAAAATTAAAGTTCCGAATATGGAATTAAAGAAAGTTATTTTTCATTGGGTTTGGAACGTATCATTCCTTTTTGTATTGGCTCTGGGTCTCGTATAACACGGTTTCACATAACACGCTGTTTTTCAGGAACCTATCTACCGTGTTATAGAATTGAGACAGATGTTTCCATAGACTGGGGACAAGCACACATTATTATTCATGTCACAAATACTGAGAATTTAAAACGTGCAGAATCCTTTGAAATATACAACTGGAAAAATAAAGCATATGTTATAAATGAAGCAACACCAGAAGTTGTACCTCTGCCTTGGATCTGGGCAAATGAAAATCAATGACATAACTTTTGCTGTAAAAATTGTATCTACCTCTGCTGAAGAGGGCTTAATCAAGCTGAAAGCACTCCAGTTTCTTTAAAAAAGTAAAAAATAGTTCTACCTAAAAAACTGAGCTTGTTATGATTAATTTAAAATAAACCCAAAATTAAATTTTAATTCAGTAATCCTCCAAAGTTAAGTCATAGGTAAGACTGAAATTGGCAACATTGTTCAAGATGAAATAAATTGCAATCAATTTTCCCATAAACAAAATGTTAAAATGGTGTAATTCCAGATCAAAAATTTTGAACAAGAAAAAAAGATATTCCTATTCTGTACTTATGAAAGATTTTCAAAAAATATGAAACCTGATAAATAATCAAGTTGCAATTTAAGGAGAAAAGAGGATTGTTTCATTATCTATAATATAGTCAATAACAGTTCAAAAGCTCATTAAAGTGAAAAAGGAAATTTTTTTTTTTTTTTTTTTTTTTAAGAAAAAGTGAAGAGTATATAATAATAGCATAACTGTTTATCTATAATATAGTTTTACTGTAAAACAATGAAAACTATAGCAATCTTGGATAACTTGGTATTTATAAAATATGGTTTTGCTCCATTATTGTTTAGAATTTGTGGTAAATCTTAATTCTGTTTAACATTATTTCACACTGCATGAGATTTTATAGGAATTTAATACTTAACTACCATAGTATCACTAAATATATATCACTAAATAACCATTAAAATCTATAAAAATAGCATCAAAAGTAGCAAAATTGAGATCTTCATGAATGCACACCTGTGATAACTAATGAAAAATAAATTCTTATGACAATAATCAAAAGATTAAAATAAATAAAAATAGCTAGTTTACAATACACAGTTCTTTAATTGCTTTCTTCATCCAGGAGATTGGCTTTTATGAATCTCTATGCTCTTCTTTTCTGACCACATCTTGAACATTGTTTAAAAATCGTTTTTTCCAATCCTCTATATCCACTTTCTATCCTAAAGGGTCAAAATTGAATATTTTTGAGATGCTGCACATAAAGGAGTATTCTGCACTTCCATGAAGAATCTGCCCTGTCAGCCCTTAATGAAACTTTGTAAAAATGTTAGAGGAAATGACTATAGTTTTCTATTATTTTTTTCTATAAAATTAATAGAGTATCTGTGTTATAATTGAAATTATTAAAAACTTTTGAAAAGCTTATAAAATCAATTTTTATTGTTTTGATTATGATGGTTTTATAATCATGCAATTTATTTTAAGTAGATTTATTGAGTCAATTCACATATAAAGTCATATTATTGTATAAAAATATTAATTAAATTATTTTTGTTCAAAATATATATTAATTTCCAAAAATTCGAAAGTACATAGCCTTTATAAAAGAAAGCAATATAGTAGACTTACTGACAGTGGTTGGTTTTTAAATGTTTAAAAACCAACCACTGTCAGTAAGACTACTATACTAAACTACCATATTACATCGAATATAAGCCGCCCCCGAATTTAAGATGCAGTAGGATTTTAAAATTGACAATTCGGGGGAAAAAAAGATTTTATAATAGGTATTGAAAAATAAGAAACATTTTTATCTTAAATTTATAATAAGTATTGAAAAATAAGAAACATTTTTATTTACTTAAATAGTACTATTATACATAATAAGCTACCGAATAAATTGTAATCAACGATCATAATACTTGCCATGTGTAGAGCGTAAAGCAAAAACCCAAACGTTGGGGAATGGGAGATCGGGAGAAATAAGCAGAGAGCGTAAAGCAAAAGCCTGAATGTTGGGGAATGGGAGATCGGGAGAAATAAGTTGTTAAAATATTCGTTTTGAATTTAAGCTGCACCCATACTTTACGACTTAAAAATTCGAATAAAAAGTGCAGCCTATATTCAATATAATACGGTATTATATTCAAACCTGTATTTTTTGTAAATTTTGATAGAAAAAAATTATAAATTCAATTAGATAAAGTTGATGTATTCTGAGACAGAGATTTAAAAAAATGCTTGTAAAGTGATTAGAATTTTTTAATGTTTTAATATTTGAAAATAATGTGACATGTTCTATACAGGAATATCTTGCTTTAAAGTTGTTTTAATATAATGCTTTTCATAATTGTATCCATATTTACTATTTTTGGCACTTGTCTTGCTCTTAAAGCTATTTTCAGTGATGTCATGTAAATCAGCTGACTCCAAGCTAAATTAAACAAATTGAATAGTGCCATTTTGTTGTCCATGCTCAATCTGTTTTTAAACTTAGCATTATGGTGCATATTGTGCATATAAATGATAGCATAAATATGTTTTAAGTTTTTACATGCACAGGAAAGCAATGATCTGAAACCTAACCCATTAAATTGGCAAAGTATATCTATATATGAAAATTGATAACTTGGATGTTTTCAGACATCCATGTTTTTAGATTCTTAAACATTACTATACAATTTTTATATTCAAACTTTAAACCAAATTACAAATGCCAACATCATTTAACTTGCTTAATACAAACAAAAATCCTGAATTTCTATCTGCTATATGCCAAGTAATAAGCCTAATAAGCATAAAGATAAACTTAATGCATATTTAACTGAAATATATATTGCTTTATTTTTATTATAAAAATTATGGTATTTTTTGTAAAATATTTATTCTAAGTTCTATGAACAATACCATCTAGTGAAAATGCCATTTATTAAAATAATTCTGCTATTCTTATGCAATAAAAGCACTATTTAGCAATGGATAATAATTCACATCAAATTTATTTAGTTAAGAACGAACGTTTTCGGCCTTCATGGCAGCCATCATCAGGTTCACAAACTTAAGCTCGTACTGAGTTCTAGAACATTAATTCTGCTATACAGATTTAAAAAGTATACAGGTTTAATACTTATATAGAATTAATTATAATTGATAGTTTTGTTTACTTTAAAAATCTTATATATTCAATAAAGAAAAATATGTTAAAAATTGTAAAATAAATACAAAATTAAGTATGCAAAATTATCATTATTTTAATGTGTATATATATTTTTTTATATCTTAAAACAGAAATTACAGAGATGGATTAATGGACCTTATCCATGGTTATCAGAATGGAATTTTGGAAATAAGTTATCTTGTAATGGAAATAAATATTTACAAGGTTTCTACAAATGTCTACATGCATTACATAATTTGGTAAGAATTTAAAATTTTTTTACTTTTATGACATGTGAGGAAGTTAACTTTGACCTATCCTATTTTTATTTTATTATGCACTCTATTATTTATCGTTATTTTCCTATATGCTAACGTATTATATTTTAGTTTAAAAGTTAACTTACTTCCACCTTCTCCGTCG
>AYEL01016912.1:0-25831 GCA_000484575.1 Olivierus martensii
GTCGATGTTTTGTTCAATATATAATTGAATTGTAAAGATAATGACATAAATGAAATACTCTGTAAACTAATAACT
Organism: Olivierus martensii; assembly: GCA_000484575.1. Classification (NCBI taxonomy): domain Eukaryota; kingdom Metazoa; phylum Arthropoda; class Arachnida; order Scorpiones; family Buthidae; genus Olivierus; species Olivierus martensii. Next base: position 76 of record AYEL01016912.1, read on the forward strand.
TTGAACTTGTTACATATAAGTATGTAAATGAGCGAGTGATCCGTCTAGTTCTAACACTCATTCGTTACTTCTAGCTGTAAGTTCCCGTTTCCAGTTTTGTTTTTGCCGGTTAACGTGAAGTGTTGTTAGATTGTTTTGACATTAAGTTTCCAGTTTTGTTTTTGCCAGTTAACGTGAAGTACTGTTAGATTGTTTTGACGTTAAGTAGATTTAAGTTAGAACTTAGTTAAAGACCTGAGCTCAGACCGAACTTTGAATTGCAGAGTCGCTAGCCGTTAGGTAGTTATAATTAGTAGTATTGACACTCGTTCTAAACTGCGACTTTGCAGACATATAGACAAAAATTAAAATTTTGTAATTAATATTCAAATGATGAATTAATGAACATTTAACTATATCAATGCAAGATTGCTTTATGGTACATTAGAATACCATATATCCAAAAGCATTGGGACTAGACTTTATTTGTATATATGATTTTTCTATTATAATTGAAAATATAGTTGGAAAATGCCCATAAAATTTTTATTTAGCACAAAAAATATAGAATTAAATGTTTTTGCATTAATTACTGTGATTCTTTTATCTGATAATTTCAGTTATTGAATAAATTTTAGGAAATACTGTATATTAAACAAAACATTAGAATGAATATATAATCTGTCTGACCATTATATTCTAATCAAGATCTTGGAGATGATCATGAAAAATTCCTTATTTTCCACATTAAGAAATACTGTATATTAAACATTGTTAATTTCAAAACATTAGAATGAATATATAATCTGTATGACCATTATATTCTAATCAAGATCTTGGAGATGATCATGAAAAATTCCTTATTTTCCACAATCTTCAATAAAACTATGCTCAATTGCTCATAAATATCACACAAAATAATCACAATAATTAGGAATAGTTAGTTAATAATAAATTATTTAATTCTTATTTATAGTGCTTATTTTTAGTTCTATATTTTCTGAATATAAATGATGAAATAAAATTTTCATTATTAAATATCAGAATAAAGTGTTATTTCTTTATAAAATGTTCAATTTTATTTTGGATAAAGTTTTGTTATCTATTATAAATTTGTCAAAAAAGAGAAGTTAGTCAAATCCCAATAAGATGCCCTTGTTAAGCTGCCACCCTCGCTGACCGTGAAGAAATTTGGCAGAAGGGATCTTCCCTATGTTAATGGAATAGGCAAACCCTGATAAGCAGTCAAATCCTGATAAGATGACCCCGTTAAGCTGCCACCCTCGCTGACTGTGAAGAAATTTGGCAGAAGGGATCTTCCCTATGTTAATGGAATAGGCAAACCCTGATAAGATGCTATCCACCATTTGCCAATAGAAACATCTAAACAAATATTATTTTTGGTATTGTATTTGTCCTTGTTAATCCGCCAGGAGCATATAAGGTGGCTCGTATCCCGAAGTTCATCAATACAGTATTATATATGTTAAAAGCTCTGTGGATTCATTTGTAGCAAAGGATAAGGTGGCTCATATCCCAAAGTTCATCAATACAGTATTATATATGTTAAAAGCTCTGTGGATTCATTTGTAGCAAAGAGGTAGGAGAGATGGAGTTAATGTTTAATCATGTGTTTCTTTAAGCCTGGTTCACACCTAAGTTGTGGAAAATTTGAGATTATAAGAACCAAGTCGTTTCCATAACGACTTATCATGTGATGCGAAGTCTTGTTAATGTTTCACAATTATGCAATGCTTGCGAAAGGCATAAGAACCAAGTTGTTTCCATAACAACTTATCATGTGATGCGAAGTCTTGTTAATGTTTCACAATTATGCAATGCTTGCGAAAGGTCCTCTGTTATTTGAAACTTGCCAGCCATCTGTTGCTATAGGTGAAGTCCATTATGTCCATTTGCTTTCCAAAAACTTTCTCACTCTTTTCTATATAGTACTGTACATATATGTTATGTATACTATACTGTAAAGTATACAGTTTTTTAGAAATATTAAGTTTAGATGCTAAATAGAAATGTACTGTGTTTTAAGTGTTTTATTAAATTTAATAAATTTGGAGTTTATTTTCATTTCTATATCACATGTTTATTTGATAAACCACCAACTCCAATTAACCGCAAAATTGTCCCCAAACGGATGGTGGCATCTTATTGGGGTTTGACTATGTTTCATTTCTGTATTTGCAGAAAATCATTAAACATTTTGTATATATTCTTATATAAGCTGAAAAATTTTTCCAAAAAAATAAAATTATAAGGGATTAAACTTATACATGGGTAGTCTTCATAACATTGTAAGATTAATCTGCTCAGTTGTGTCACATTTTCTTCATACATTCATGCCAGCTTCACAATCTGCCATATTTATTCCTAATAAAAATCATTTACTTATTGATTCTTTCTTTTTTTTATTAAAAATATGTGAATAAATTAAATATATATCAAGCAAACAAATTTACTATGGATTAATAACTAAATAACAATCAAATAATCTTTGTATATAAATTAATTTACAAATAACTGAAAGTAATGATTAAAACAAATTTAACAACTCCATCTGTTGACTAATAATTAAACTAGAAATTTTATTTTTATTTTCAGATTAGTACATGTATCCTTCCTATAATACTGTAGATAGGTTCTGAAAAGCACCATGTTATATGAGACCTGGAGCCAATACAAAAAGGAGAGTTACATTCCAAAACCAATTAAAAACAAATAACTTTCTTTAATTCCATATAAGAAAAACTTAATTTTTATTAAGAATATTAATAACATGAAACATAAAGAAAAAATATGTATATGTAAAACTAAAGGAAAGAAAAACGTATATAACTTATATAACATTCATTTAATAATTGTATCTTCCTTGCCACTGTTTCATTAAAACGAGAACGTTTTTTTCTTTAACAATATCACCTTCACTTTCTGAACTTTATAAAAATGTTAAAGTTTGTGTATCTTCTTCTCTCTCTACAAAATCTGCAATCTAACCCACCACAATTATAAAAAAGTTAAAGTTTGTGTATCTTCTTCTCTCTCTACAAAATCTGCAATCTAACCCACCACAATCCGCTAGAAAATAATCAATCCTTAACATATACCCAAAAAAATTTATGAATAAAAAAATTTTTTTTTCTCATATTCCTCTATTGAAGAATAAAAATAAGTTTTTATCTAAGAATTGAATGTTTGGAACACAAAATACTCAATGATCACCAATTAACTCAATTTCAAATCAAAATTGAAAATAAATTGATATCGTCCCTTATGGCAAACTAGCGAAATTGCATTTATGACTAATTTTAGCAAAGTATTACCCAATGATTGCATTTTATGTGTGTATTGTATGTTCCTACTATGGATTTACAAGAATTAATGAAAATGTTTTATGTTGTAGGAGAGTAAATGTAATTTTCTAAATGTATTAAGTAAAACCAGTGTTGTAGAAGTACCATATCATATGAGGTTACCACAGTTTTCTAATTGTGTTAGAGCAAAAACATTGTTGTAGGAAGCCATGTTATAGGAGGGATACCTGTACTGAAAATGAAACTTATCCCAATCCAGATTTGAACCAGGGATCTTTAGATTTATTTCTAAATTAATTTGTAATGCTAGGGTTATTTGGCTGTTATTTAGTTATTGTGTACATAAATCAAAGTTCCATTGCTTTTTTGAATAGTAAATAAACCATTCATACCACCTTACAGCAGGAAAAATTCTATTTATTACAAAAAAATAGCAATAATGTTTTTGATTAGTAACTTAACTATCTTCAGTTAGACAAATATTAATTTAAAATACAAAACAGAATATAGTTTAAACCACAGACTGACTAGTAAACTTTTAAAATACATGTTTTTTAAATGTTTGAGTCAGTTTTTGTTTAAATTATGTTCTGTTTTGTATTTTGTCTTAATATTTATGTAGCTGAAGATAGTGAAGTTCTAATTCAATCTAACTAGGGGATTAAATCATCCAAATATTCTTAACTAGCCAAATTATACCCTTAGTGACTTCTTTTTGAATTAAACTTCCAAATTAATGATTAGTTATTAATTATGCTGTGGTGCCACCATCTATTCAATTAATAATAATAATAATAATTTTGGCAAAGTAGCATCATCTCTTATTTAATGATTGAACTATAATTTCATTAAATAAGAGATGATGCCACTTTAGTCCAAATTTAAATAATAAATTATTAATCCAATAGATGGTGGCACCCTGGCATAATTAATAAATAATTATTAATTATGCTAGGGATAAAATTTGGCTAGTTTAGAATTACAAGGCCATCTCTATCATCAGTTAATATTAATTGAAAAGTAATGATTCTTGATATTTTTGATTAGAACTATCAGAAAATACATAAATTATCATTTAGAAAATACAGGATGATTATTTTATAGTTGATTTCAGACATCAAATTTGTATTCCTGGCAGTTGTGTATGTGCTAAAGAGTATTCCATTCATATCAGTTGCAACAAAATTTCCAATGCATGTTTTGGTTTTGATTTTTTATTGTGTAAATTTTGTTTATTCAGAAACAATGGAACCTTAATATTTATCTGATATTTTCTGTCAAACAAACACTTTAATAAAATCATATTATAGGGAAATACAACACAATTGCCTCCTGCTCTCCTTCCATCTTTCTTGTTATTTTGTTATACTTTAATGTTATAAGACTGACTTTTTATCTAAATGGCTGTATTTATTCCAATAGTGAACTGGATTTATAAAATTTTTTAAATTAAAATTATCCATTTATTTCAATGAATGCCGTATTGTTCTGGGTTGGCTTATATTATTTTCCAATTTTTTACCAAATTTTAAACTCTGAAATAGAAAGTTAGCTTATACATGAGTATAGGTAATCAAAAAATAGTTATTTTATTATAAAATTTAATTTATAATTTTATTTTTCTGACAATATTTTTTTGGTATTTAAAAAATTAAGTGAAAGTAGATTCTTTTTGCCACTAAACAGATTTCTCAGAATATTGCTTAAATATTAAAATATTTTTTCTAATTTAAAAATATAATTAACTCACATTCTCGTGTTATAAGTGTACACATGCGTGAGATCTAATATGATTATGCTCTGAAGTCTTGTGATCAATTGAGGTAATGATGTAAATCGGTTATTGTTAAAATTAAGTTCTTCCAATGCTTTTAAATTGCCTATACTTTCTGGAAGTGATGATAGTTGGTTATCGTTAAGATTAAGTCCTTCCAATGCTTTTAAATTATAAATCTGAAATGCCTAAGCGCTCAGGCATTTCAGATTTATAATATGTATAGATGAATGTTGCCAAAAAATATCAAAAAAAGTTTAAATGAATAATAGGTTATTAGTTGATCTTGGATTTATGACTGAGGTAGATGAAACTCATATTTTTATCTTAAATATAAGACCAGAAAATCTTAGCCATAGATAGGAAATGAGTTATATAATATAAATGGAATTTGCAGAATAACAAGTGAGTATTTTTTATCTCAAAATACAATTCATCAGATAAATATTTTTTTTTTTATTTTTTTTTTTTTCAGAGACAATGAATCAATTATATTTTGCACCGTTTGACAAAATTATTGATATTTTTAAAGTTCCTTTTAATAAATAAATTTTAATTTAACATCTTTTTTGTATTTTATCTATTGATTTAATTTGTTCAAAATGAAATTTCTCCATTATGATATAATAATAATATGATTATATTATTTGCAATGTTACTGCAATCACATTTGTCATTTGCTGAAAGAAGTAACATTCTATCAAATGAAATCGCTTCGGATATAAATAAATTTTTATTGTCATTGATAAGCAAATTAAATATATGTGACTATCTCGAACTCATCGTAACGCTGATTTTTGTATTTTTGAATAGAAACAATGTTTAACGCATATATGCATCCATATTCCATACTAATAGCTTTAGCTGGACGCATTTGTGCATCCATAGCAGTCAAAGAATTAATTAAAAATTGCGTATTTATTTATAAATGTTACTTATTTTATTTATACATATAAGCTGTAAGTTATATTTTGCACTCTAACAAAATTATTGATATTTTTAAAGTTCCTTTTAATTTTCATAAATAAATTTTAATTTAACATCTTTTGTGTATTTTATCATTGATTTCATGATTCTCTTTTAATACTTTGCCTGAATAGCATCTTTCATTCTATATAATGCCTAGGCATTATATACAATGCCTAGGGAAAGTATATATAATATTAATCGTTTCATACTTTGCGTTAAAATGCCAGGCATTCTATATATTGCCTAGGCATTCTATACAATGCCATGCCAGGCATTCTATAAACTGCCTGCTTTTCTAACTTTGCTGGTAACATTTACACGTCAAAGGACATCAACAGGTTAAACAGCTACAGTAGAAAGTTTCTGGGTACGTGGATATATGTACTGTAATTATAACTCTTTTGCTGATTCATTTTTTTCTATAACAATTTGAATTTATTTTTTGTTTGTCTCAAAAATGATGTTTTTGTTAATTCTTGCATGAATAATCTAATTTTAGATAAATTAGATTATTGCTCATATTAAAATAGCCTCAATTTTAATGTACTACTAAATGCAAAGATTATTCACTCTTATTACTGATTAATATATTCTTGCAAAATCTATTAAACTACTGTCATTTTCATATATTTACTAGAAATCCATGAAATATTAGATATATTCATGAAATTCACAATCTATAGAAAATTGTTATTCATTCAATAAGACTTAAAATAAATTCTAATCTTAAAAAATCAAAAAATAATTTATCATCAATTTTCTCCTCACTCTATATTTCTGCATTATATTATTAGATACATTCTCATATGAATCAGATTTCATCCAATAATACATCCCAACTGAACCAAACTAGGGAAATATATAAACCAAATATTGCAAGCCAAATGACTCCTACTGGAATAAATTAGAATTAAACTGTAATTAGTAATTATTTTTAATTATCATAGTTATAATTTAAAAATAATATTAACTATAATTTAACTCTAATTTAATCCATTAGGAATCATTTGGCTTATAATATTTGATTTAATAATACAATATGTAGAGTGATAATATGAACAGATTATTTACATATGAATTACCAGTTGAATAAATAATCCTGTATACAATGATGTTTTCTATTATATGTTGAACATCAATTTTCTGGCAACATTAGTTCAAGGATTGTAGGATTAGCCACTATGAACTATTAACTGTGATCATATAATAATAATTTATCAATACATCTTTAACTCACTAATCATACCCTATCAATATTTTTAAAGCATTATGGATCACTAGAAACTTAATCAAATATATTAAATTTTGTTATGCCGACCATAAGAGAACTAGATAGAATTATCAGTTATTGATGTTATTTGTTATATCCAAGAATGTAGAAAATATGCATAGGCTTAGGAATGATTTTGTGCATAAATTTATTTGTGTGTGTATTATATCTCTTAATTTTCTCTCTCTTTTTTTTTTTTTTGTTTTATTTTTTATATTATGCAATATAAAAAAAGGAAGATTATGTAAATTTTTCTAATAAGGTATTTATAAATATATCTTATTAGCTCAAATATAAGAAAAAAAATGATGAAAAATAGAAGTTGATATATATTTGAACTCTAAAATAAAAGTAATGTATAGGATTGTGTTCTCTGCTGAACTCCACCATCTTTATCATAAATCAATCGAACTAGAAGAAGATTCATCAAATAATCTAAATTAGCTAAATTTTCTACTTTTGAGACCTTTCCTTCTGCTCCTGTCTATCTTTACTGATTAGTATTTTATAAACTAGCACTAAATTGAGCAGCAATAGTTCATTTTCACTAAAACAAACTATTGCTGCTCAACAATTATATTACACTCCTCAGTACATCAAGAACTATTAATCCAATAATAGTTCTTGATGAACTGAGGAGGGTACAGAAGTATCAAAAATGTTATATTTGAATAAAATACGTTTTTGTTTTTAGTGAAAACAAACTATTGCTCAATTTAATGCTAGTTTATAAAATACAGGTAGGCCTCAATTAGTGCGAGTTTGAATAATGCAATATTCCGATTAGTGCGACTTATAAAAATTATACCGTTTTTCAATTAGTGTCAGCAAATATTCGATTAATGTGAGTTGTAAGCATAGACCAGTCTTACTTACAAAGATCCGTCCCCTTTTCGGTTAGTAAAACTGGATAAGGAGAAATCCAAGAACAGTCCCTTCAAGTTGGCTTTGAAGGGGTGAAACACCAGAAAGATGGGCTTTTTTGCCGTTTAGCTATTTAACATTACTATTATTAGTAAAACACCAGAAAGATGGGCTTTTTGACGTTAGCTATTTAACATTACTATTATTCAGCTTTGTTATCGTACTATAATCATCATATACATACAGTATAGTACAGAATTTTCTCTTTTAAAAAGTATCAATGGATAAATTACAGTATAGTACAGAATTTTCTCTTTTAAAAAGTATTGAAATAGATAAAAGGAAGAACACTTTTGATGAAAAAACAGGAAACAAAAAAGAGGTTAGTGATTATGCTAGAGCAAAAAAAATGGATGTGATTGACTGACATAAAATCAGTGCTCAACTTCCACTTTCGATTTGGCAGTTGGTTTGATAATGATATGAGACGCAATTCCTGGTAAGTTATTAATTTAAATGATGAACAACGATGTAAAATATGAAAATAAATATTTCTTAAACAGTTAGCATTGTGATTATTCATCGTGAGGTTGGCTAATGACTGGAATCTAACAAAGGAAGAACCAATTTCCATATTTTAATATAGTTAATACTTCGAATACTGCAAATTCAAATAATGCAAGAAATTCGTGGGACCCATTATTCGCACTAATCGAGGTCTACCTGTACTAATCAGCTAAATTTTATCCCTAGCATAATATTTTTTAATTAAATTGTATATTTAATTATTTTTTTTAATTTATGTTATGATGCCACCATCTATTGGATTAATGATTAATTGAAAACTTTACATACAAGCACCATAAGCAGTAATTCATTTATTCTAAGAAAAAGGAACGTTTTCGATCTATTACAGATCCTGTTCAGCTTTTTCAGGAAAAAGCTGAAGAGGATCTGTAATAGATCGAAAATGTTCCTTTTTCTTAGAATAAATGAATTACTGCTTATGGTGCTTGTATGTAAAGTTTTTATTGAAGAAAAGCAGAGTTTGGATAGAAATATCAATAATAATGATTAATTATTTAATCATTAATCAAACAGATAGCAACACAGGATAATAAACAGTTGGGACTAATACTCAAAGGTCCTAGTTCGACTTTGGGTTAAGGCAGGATTTTTATTTTGAGATTTGGTCAAAAATTAAAGTTCAATTATTAAATAATAGATGGCACCACCTTAGTCCAAATTTAAATAATTAATCATTAATCTAACAAATAGTGGCACTATAGTGTAAATAAAAAATAATTATTAATTATACAGTTTAATTCAAAAATATTATGGTAGGGGTAAAATTTGGCTGATTTAGATTATTTGTCTATAATCTTATTTATGTTTCTAAAACAACTAAGCACTGTCTAGATTTATGGCACATTTTCTGCTGAACAATTTCAGTCTATTATATACAGGTATTTAAAATGCAATTTTAAACTACATTTGATATTTACAATGATGATTTTATTTCTTTTTTAAAACAAATTATATTATGAAAAAAATATTGTATTTTCCCCTGGATACATTTATAACTTGAAGTTTATGCACAGCAAAAAATTTTATTTTTTTATAAATAGTTCATTTTTTTTACCATTTAATATAGACAACTGTATTATTATCTAAAAATATAAAGTGACAAACTGCAGAGTCAATGCAATAATTTGTTCTTCAATTGATTAGGCTGCACTGATTCTATTTCCATTCTGTCCATTACTGCAAAACTTTGTATATTGGTTTTAGTTTTATTTTTCTATTTTTAAATCACTATTTGAATAATGTTACTTTGTTGGGAAATTTTAACTAATTTTCTGATATTTACTAGTGGATGTAAGCTTTAATAAAATCAAGAGTGGAATATAACATTAATTTTTTTTTTCTTTAAATATGAGAGGAAAATTATATAAAGGAGAATATTTTGTAACTAAATACTATAATTATTTTAAAAAATCTATAAATTAAATATCTACTAATACATAGTAACACATATTTTGGGATGCAATTTTCAAAGTTCCCCAGTTTGATTCCAGGTAATTGCATAATTTTTATTTCAGGAAAAATTAGTTAAAAATTTTAATCTAATTATTAAATACTAGATGGCACCACTTCAGCCAAAATCTAAATTAATTAATCATTAATCCAACAGATGATGACACAATAGCCTTGATTTAAAATAATCATTAAATTGCAAGTTAATTCTAAATTATTCCACTAGGTGTTAATTTGGCATTGGATATTTGATTTGTAAGTATTTCCCTAGTTAGCTTCAATTTGAGTATATTAAAAAATTGTTCTAACAGAAATTTGTGTGACATAATTTAGGCTCAAATATGTGATTATTTCTATGTTTAATGCTATAATAAGAAATCATAAGAATAAGGGATTATTATATACACAATAGAATACATTGTAATATTTGGATTTTTATAATTCTAATTTTAATTGCAAAATATTGAAGAAGTAATAAAGAAACAAATTTGAGACATACAATGGATTCCACTTAATTGGGACACTGGTTAATTGGGGCAGCCGCATAATTGGGTCAAATCTCAAAAAAACGGAAACCAAATTAATAAACTAATACATAATTTAAACGCTTAACTGGGACAACTTTTCACTTATTGGGACAGTAGGAGAAAAGAAATTTTCAATTTTTGATATATTGTAGGGATTTTCGAAAGTATGGCAACACTACGTACACTAATACTTGTTGTCTGCTTTCTTAAAAAAAAATCCCTATATAAAAATTATAACAATATTTTATTGTACTGGTAATTTTTCAGGTTAAACCTTTCTACAAGACAATACAGACTAACACAATGGAGCGGGTTGTTTCTTCATGTCCTTTTGCATACATATTGTCGACACACTGTCACTGCCCTAATATAAACATCCATTCTTTAGTAAAATTATAAGTAAATATCATCGCTGATAAATAATACATAATAATACTGTATTCGACAACACTAGCATGATGTACTGTATGATATACTACATAACAATACTGTATTTGGCAACACTAGCGTGATGAGAATCAGTTATCTACACAACAATACTGTATTCGGCAACACTAGCGTGATGAGAATCAGTTATCTAGTCGTGAGTCTGACAAGTGTGCATCTACTTAAGAGTCTACTGTTACTATAGAGTCTGGCAAATGTGCATCTACTTAAGAGTCTACCATTACTGTATCTAGTGATATTCATTTATAATGTTGATCTTATTTAAAATTTTTAAATCTTTGCCAAGATGTCAAGAAAGGATTTTACACTTTCAAGTAAAATTGCTTTGCTGGATAAAATTAAAAGCTAGCCATTTAATACAAGCCATCGTAGATTCGCTGAAATAAACCAAAATCTACCATAGCATGTCTCCTACAACAAGAAATTCAACTACGTAAGGAGTGGGCTTTACAGAAAGAAATTCTGGGAACATCCAAAAGAAAGCGTGATGGAAAGAATCCAGAAGTTGAAGAAGCATTAGCTCAATGGTTTTCTATAGTTAGCGGGCGAGACGTGAATATCAGCAGCCTAGTGTTGAAGATGAAGTCAGAGGAGATCAGTAAAAAACTAACAATTAGGTACCTATTTTAATAAAGCATTAAAACAGGTACCTAATTATTATTATTTTTTATCTATTATTTATTTACCTACGAATTACATATTTTATTTTAGGATTTATTATTACTTCGTTTAATTGAGGCAGCCGCTTAATTGGGCCAAAATGACTTAGTCACAACGTGTCCCAATTAAGCAAAATCCACTGTATATAAATTTTTCAGATATTGCATCTAAGATACATCAGTGATATTTAATAACATATTTCATATATTTTGTAAGCTTGTAATAAATTAAGAGAAAATAACTTGATATTTTCTTTAAAGATTGATTTTCTTTTTAGTTACATCAAATAGTCCTGCAGTGCAGGAATTTCAAGTGTGTTCTATTAATTTTGTCCAAATTAAGACATGTTGGTTCATCACTGTTTGGAAAATCAATATTTGATTTATACTGCTATTACACTGTATGATTCTCTTACAAAGCTCCTATACAGTGGATAAATTTAGCATACAGATCTCCCTTGATGGCGTTTCCACCTTGTCGTGGTGAGGGAGCTTGCGTGTTCCGATGATCCTGAGAGCTATGCCAGCAGTAGCTTTGCTACTGGTAGGGTCTCTCATGCCGGACAGGTCGAAGGTAAGGGGCCAGACTAAGAGGACGCCCTACCCAAACTAAGGTGTAGGTATCGTGCTGAGAGTTGAGTGGCACTTGGGTAGTAAAAGATGTAGTGTCGTTAACGATCCCTTCAGGGCACCTGGCGAAACTGTGTCGTAGTTAGCCTTCCGCCCGTTTTGGGGGATAACCGGCGGTGACTTTTTATGTTTCCCCCAGTTTGTATTTTGCCATATGGATGACAAAATTACTAGTATTATTTCTTCTGGGGAGGCTGCTCCTCCTCCCCATCATGGGGGTGGTGATCTTGGCACCTCGTTTGAGGGCGCTGAGGTCACTAGTGTGCCTCAGGGTGGTGGGGAGGTCGAGCAGTCTACTAATGTTAATGTTGCCTCCGGGAGTACATCTAGTCCGCGAAGGACACGTTTGTCTGGAGCGGCCAGACGAAAGCTGAGGAAGGCTAATAGGAGGGTTGCTGCCGCTGGTGGCTCTCAGTTACCAGGTAGCACCTCCCAATTAGCTTTTCATCTGATTCTCCTGTCGGTACCCCTGGTGCTGGTAGGAGAACCAGATCTGTACTGTCTACCCCCTCTTCTGAGGAGGTCAGACCTACTAAGAGATAACAGGGCTTTCAGCCCGGATCTTATTCAGAGGCCGTTGCTTCTCTTCGGTTGGCCATCATTAAGGAGGGCTATCCTGACTCCAAGATGGTATCTGCAGATGTAGATATCACCTTGGATAAGATCCTTAGTGGTGTGGATGGGGCCTTGCCGCTACTTAGGGGTTATACTTTAGACAATGGTGCACTCATTTACACTTGTTCCTTAGTGGTGTGGATGGGGCCTTGCTGCTACTTAGGGGTTATACTTTAGACAATGGTGCACTCATTTACACTTGTTATAAAAGGATTATTCGGTTTTATTTTCTTGCCGGAGAAACATCGTGACATCACAAACATTGTTAATTAAATTTTAAAAAAAAAAAAAACAAATATATTAAAATAAAATGAAATATGTTTGTACAATTTATTGCTTTTTTTCTCTTTTAAATATTATATAGTCTTCTTAACTGTTAAATTATACGTAATTATCGTCTGAGAGATAAGACCTAACCTAATCTACCAGAAAGCCAACATCTCAGGCATACACATCGCGCCATTTATTGAATAAGTTATAAAGTTTTGTCGATATTTGATTTTTTTAAATTTTTTGTAACAATTATTTAAAATATATTTAATAGTCAAAAACTCTAATTTCATTGTATAGACTTCGAGCTATTTCAGTCTGAAGTTGTACGTGACACTAATGAGGATAAACAAATTATTATATAGATTGTATTTTCCATTCAAAAATTGTATACGTTATTTATTTCTTTTATTTGTATAATAATAAATTTATCCTTAAAAATTAGTTATTATTCTTTCATTTCTATATACTAAATGTAAAATTAATTGATTTGATAATATAATTCAATAATATAATCATACCTTATTTAATGTTGTGAAACTTTGTCATAAAAATTATGATTAACTGAAATGACATTAAAATAAAACCAAAAATCTTATAGGATTATTGTGATAAAGTTATGTTACATAAGAAGTTATGTTTATAGAATCTTTTCAAATTTTTTTTTTCAACTGAAGCAGGCTATATGGATAGCCAAAAATGTTTTTGAATAAACAATTTTAGAAGTTATGTTTATAGAATCTTTTCAAATTTTTTTTTCAACTGAAGCAGGCTATATGGATAGCCAAAAATGTTTTTGAATAAACAATTTCTTACTTATTTGACTTATTGTTTACTTTTATTTAATATATACAGTAAGAAGTCTTACATTATGTCTTTTCTGATACTAAAAGGGATGATGATTGGAAATTTTTTGTTTCTAAATATTAATTTTTTTCATCTAATTCTATTATTATTCGATAATAGAATGAAATGGGAAAAAAAAGCATGATTTACTGTAAAATGTTACATAGATTTATGCCATTCTGTATGTTTAAAGGAAATTATTTTCTAATAAAGAATAGTTTTGAAATTGCAGGTGTTGTTTATATCCATGATTAATATTTTTTAATTCTATTTCTAAATTATTTTCTGACAAAGTGGTGTGGTCATTCAAGGACTACTACAGATTGCCTATATCCATGGAGATCAACCAGACTAGAGAGGACTGGATTCAGATTCCTCATAAATTTTTCAAGTGAGATTCAAATTCAATTGTTAGTCTTCTGTGTTGAGAGCAAAAAATTTCTGTGCAGCCAGTCTGGCCAATTGTACATATTAGTTATCAAGAAGCATTTGTTTGGGCAATAGCAACACTATCTCAATTTAGCTGATAATTTTGTTAAAATAACTAGAGATTATATTACATTATATTATTTTATTATAGTATAATAATTATGTAGTTTATGCTATTTTTTAGCAAAAAAATCATTTTCAATACATGAAAGTTAATTTAGCAACCATAGACAATATTATATATTTGAATTAATGCTCTTATAAAATGTGATTACCTTTTTCCTGCTATAGTTTTACATTTATAGTAATTACAGAAAATGAAGACATTCTCTTATGTAATAACATTAACTGAGACAATGTTAAATAAGGTTTTGATTGTACATATTTTTTCATTCAAATATAAATAATTTTAATGTCCAATAATAATTTTTATAGATTAAATTTTTTTGTATTTTTACAAAAAAAAATAACTTCATATTTTAAGCAGAACACATTGTATTTTTTTGCAATTTTAAAATTTAACAAATGTAAGAATAATTAACTTATATCTCTAGTCAATTCCTTTAATTCTGCAAGCACCAGAAGGAGCTTCTTCAGCAGATATGGCTTCAGAAATTGAACAAATAGTGAAAGAGAGAATGGTGTGTTTTCATTAATTAATTAAAATTTTTATATAATTCCTTGTTTATCATATTTGTTGTTGATTTGTATTAAAATGATTATAGTATATGTAATTCTTATTTGAAAATAAATTATTCAGATGATTAAAATTAAATTAATTTTATTCAAGAATGCAAAAGTTTATTTATATGTTATGGATACTCATTTAGTCTGAATAATAACAACAAATAAGCACTATTATCAAATTAAATAAATTTGAAAAAAATATTTTCATAATTTTTTTAAATATTCTTGGAACTGCTTTATTGATAAAAGTGAGATGATTTATCCAAAGTAAAGAATGAAAAAATTTATAAAGTTTAATATAGGGAAGTAAAAATTAGCTTTTTTCCACTTCTCTAATTCAATGTGTTATGTTATGTTATATATATATATATAAATCACTTTTCTCCTGATAAATGGATTACTATCTCCATTTTTTGAATAAATTAAATATTAAGTTCTTCATCATATTCTTTGGGAATTGATTAAAAAAAAACAAAATTAAAGTTTGAAATATTCTCAAAATTTATTTATACTGTACAGTTATAGTATGATGTATTTAATATATAATATATTATTTTATTAAAGTGTTTATTCCTTAATATGAATTTTTATAATTTCATGAAAAAAATATGCTTAGTTCTTGTTTTATGAACTCTCTGTTTGTTTTTTGGAGGTGTATATTTGAATATATTTCATCTCAAAAATAAATGAAAATTTTCTTATATATGTGAATGGGGGCAAAGAAAACTAAAATTATCATCTTTGAGATGGAAATTATCATTATCCATTAGAATTTTATCTTGTGAACTGTTTTTATGCAATTGTGATTTCTGTGCAGAAAGAAAAATAGAAAGTGAATTGAGCCATGACTATACAAGCATAACATCTATAAGATACTGGCTCAATTTAATTAGAATTCAAAATAAGAATAAAGCAAAAGAAATAACAAGGATTTGATTTCACTACTTTATTCTGTAGGTAGCAGCTTATCTTTATTCTTAAAAATAGCATCAAGATGATATCTTATCACTCTATTAAATAATTAGTACAGTAAAACCTCGATTTTACAGACATCAACCCAAAAAATAAAATAAATAATACTACCTACAGCACTGTACTTGAAGTTGAAAGTGACTAAGTACTGTACAGTATTATTGTATTGCGTTTAAAATGACGCACTCATTTATTGCATAATGCGTCATTTTTATTTTGACAACTTACCTAAATTTAATATACTGTACATGTATGTAGGTAATTTAATTTAATTTAAAAATACTCTATGTAAAATAATACACTTTGGCATAAGTCACATTTAATTATACAGCTATGTTGAAAATGCTAATTATAAAAAAATGTTACTTCGATTTTACGGAATTTTTATAAAAAATGTTACTTCGATTTTACGGACTAGTCAGATCGGAAGAGCGGTTCAGCAGGTCTTCGATTTTACGAACTAGTCTTGCCCCCTATAGTCCGTAAAATCGAGGTTTTACTGTAATATAATCACACACCATATTTTAGAATGAAATAACTCTAAAGTAGGATTCTATAAATGCTTTAATAAAGTCTAGAATTCACAACAGAAACAATTTCAGTCTATTTGATCCTCATCAGCTATTTATACCTAAATATGTACACAAAAAATTATATGTCACATAAAAAGTAATCAAAACTAGTGTTGTTTAACAATTTATTTTTATTATACACCAAATTTTTGTCACTTATTTCTTTCTTTGCTCTATTAACAATTTTTTATGATTAATATAGGGTGACCCGTAGTAGTCAGAAAGAGATGCATGTGCAGATTCAATCGAGGGAGAAACTCCAGCGAGTATAATTTGCAATAACTTTGTCTGAGAATAATATGCTGCTTTGTCTGTCTAGAATAATAATCACATAGCTAAATATATGTGACCTAGATAATATAGTGTAGATATTTCCTGGAATGCCCTATGTTTTTAAATACATGTTAAAAAGTTCTATTTTGTGCATTTTCAATTTAAGTGTGACTTCAGGAACTACCTATTATATAACTATGAGAACTAGGTATATATCAAACTTAAATTTTTTTTTATGTTTAATTATAATAAAAATCAATAAAATAATGTCAGTTTAATGCAAGATGCACTTATTATTTTTGGTTTATAGTTATTTATGTGAATTTTTTTACATTTCCTATGCATTTAAGAAATCAATATGTTTATTTTCTAATGGAACAAGTTTTTTAATTTATTAATATAGACATTGAGATAATTGAATTATTACTTTGTTACTTCGTATGAAAAAACCAACAAATACATGTACAGTTGGTTCCATAAAGATTTGTAGCTAAGCGGAAGGTGTTCGGCTTCCTTCCAATAGTTCAAAGCAATGTGATTCATCAGTTCAGGCAAATCATTCAAACTCCCCGAGTATCAGGTGATTCCATTAACTTATGTCATAGCAACGGGGGTGGGTAATTTTAATTACACATGTTAATTTTTTTTGTCTGCAAGATGACTTTGGATGTTCTGTAGGGAATTTTTGTTTTATTAATAATGTACTAACCTATTTTGTTATTAATGAAACAAAAATGGTGCATATTATCACTAATATTATATGCGCAACCAAGAGATAAGTTGTTATACCACTCGCTATTGAATAAAACAAGAGTGACAAAGAGGTGTATCAAAGTCATAATCCTGAAACATACGTTTTCGGTGTATTTGAAGTTTATGTTATTTACGGTAATAATGCCAAAAGCTGTAGATAATAGCTAATTATATACTTGAAGAGTATCTACATATGGAAATTATTTTCATGTAGTTTACACCATTTACAGAAAACATTCTGGTTTCTAATAATGGCATTTTATTTTGGTTTAGTCTGAACAATCTCACAGTTGGGTAACTGTGGGCTATGAGTTAAACATCAATTGTAATATATTTATTTCTGCACATTTGAAGTTCATAGCAATTTTGAATTATATTTGGGTTTATTTGGATCATATTTTACCTAGCTAGGAAATTTCGGTAACCTTATAATACAGTAGAAAGATATTTAGCTTCTTGTTCATTATTAATGGAAAATTTGGTTTATGATTGTTAATAATATGAATAATATATATTGTATTCATACTATTAATGAAGATCAAATGTTTAATAGAACAAAATTACTTTATTATATCACTAAATTTTCTCACCAGTTAACTTAATCATCATCAGAAAATAACAAATTGGAATGCCTGATTTGATCAATAATTTTATTCATACTTTCTATTATTTTCTGTAAAAATGCAGTTTCTTATATTTTTAACAATAAATACGATTTAAATTGAAAATTTTAAAATCCTTATAATGTAATGAACTACATATATCTGGAAGTGATATCCATTAAATATATAATAAAAATTCAAGGCTTATATAAATTATAATATTAGAGTAAATAGTACCGGTAACTTTAAAAATGAAATTACTTAATGCTATTAGAAATGATAATAAAATTATATTTTGCTTTTTTTCTTAAATATAGTAAATAAACTAGCACGAATTAGTTATAATCCTTCTCGTTCAAACTTAGGCAAACTACAATGTTTTCACTAAAACACGTGACTACGACGTCACGTGAATTTTGTCCATTGTAGAACACAGCGTAGCTAGATAATACTAGCTTATCGGATAAAAGGGTGGATAAAGAGACCAATACTCGATAGTAATTCTTAAAAAAATGCTGATAGCTAATGACGCAGTTATATGGAATTTCTTAAATGCTTTTATGTTTTGTTTTTCCGAAAGATGTTTAAACCTATCAATATTAGAAAATATTAAAAGATTTTAGCAAATACCGGAGTTTAATAAATGTAAAAAAGAAATTATTATGTAGTATCTAGTTTATTCAAACTTAAAATATAAAATAAAGCGAAGTCAGAAAATTTATTTTTAAAATTTTAAAGCATCTTTTAGAACCTCAGATGAACACATCACCATATTGCACATTTGTCTGGAAAATGTTTAAACCGTTTATATTTTAATTGCATTGTTTAAAATTTAAACACAAACTAATATGTTGACCAAAGAAAAAAAAATAATGTTTCTCCAAACAAGATTCGAACTCGGCTCCTCGGAACAGTAGGCAGACGCTCTACCGATGCTGCTATCAGTCTCTATCGCTTATTCTTGTCAGTTTAGAGCACGTGACGAGCACATCCCGCACGTATACTTCCCTCCCTATTCTCAGTCACAACAGACAAGTCCATTTGAAACTGTCTTGAATCTCGGTACAAGTACCTGACTTTACAATTGATCAACTTCCGGTGAGCTTAGCCCTTACGAGGTAGGTACAAAACTTTATGGAACTGACTGTACATACATTCATATATACATATACAGGAAAACCTATGCTGGTGACTAACTGAGCTAGGTTGCCCAAGCATATTGTGGGATTTTTAAACTGTGTAAAATGACCATCTATGTTCCATGGCCATGGCTAGTGATATTTAATTTTGGCACTTTGTGTGCAACATTTACTAGGTGGCCAGCAAATTGTGTTTTGATCAGAAATGCCAGATGGGCTTTAGATCTTCTATCAGCTGAGCATTCTAAAGTGAAACAAATCCTGAAAACAGACATTAATTAGTGATTTCTTTCCTTAGATTTAATTAAGGATGCAAAATTTTGCCATAAACTTTGTATTTTAAACTTTGATGTTTAATAAAGAAATTTGTAACTATGTTTGGTGGCTAACCTGTGCTTAGTCAAAAGCTGGCCACCTATCTCAGGTTTTCCTGTATCATATTTAGCAAAACATTCAAACAATTTTAATAATTTACATTCAAAGAATATGATATTTCAGAAGCAAATGACTTTTTGGAAATAAATCAGTAAAACAGTTAAATAGTAAATATGCACTAGTTTCTTCAGATAGCAAGTATCTGTCTTCATTTGAATAGAGTAGAACACATGAAATTAATTAAAAATAATAAATAAATAATACCAGATTTAATATTAAACATTAATATATTTGTAATGTTTGGTAAGCTTTCTGCATATTGATAATGTTAGTTGTCTTTTAATTTGTAGGTTTCCTACACATTTGAAATTTTCATAATTAAAAATGCTTTGAACATGATCAGTAATATTAGAAATTGTTCATTCATCCATATCTCTATTAATCTTAATGCCAGTTAATATTTATTTTGTATATCAGTTGCTGTCTTTTATAGATAGTTTATAAATATGTGGTGTTTTCATTTTAGAACACTTAACTATATTAATGTATTATACAGGTTGTTTCAAAATGAATATCGGGGTTTTGAGGCTTTGTAGTATTTATAACATTTAACTTACAGTTATAAATAATATATCAAATGATAAGAATCATTTGAATAGAATAATTAGCATAAGAATCATTCCAAATTAAAAGAAAATTTGTGATTTCATAATTTTAACGAAAAATAAACAAACAATAGCAATACACTTAAAATGAATTAAAAAAATAATGATAAATAAATTATTATGTCTTCAGTCTTCATTAAATTTGTAAGGAGGAATCAACTTGGAATGAATAAATAAGAGATCGACCAAAAATCCCTCCGCGATCAGCGAGTTGAACACCCCTGGACTATAGTATAGTTTATAAAATAGACCACCAGCGATTTCAAACAACAACAACAATTTTCAATACAGAAAATATGACAGACTACCGCAGACTACTTCTCATGGCTTGCTGGTTGGCTAATAGACCGCAGTTAACGCATTGGCCACCCCTGCTTTATAGTGTTCCATTTTAAACTAAAATTTTTTTTTTTTTTTTTCCTCCCCCTCAATTTTTGTAGATAATAAATTCTAACAAAATATTTCCTTTGGTTGTTTAATATTACAGCTGTGGATTTGCATCTATATTTGTGTATTTTTATATTATGGAATATAATAAACATCTAAATATGTTTTTTGAAGTAATAATTTTAGTTTTGAAATATTATAAATTAAAGTTATAATCTATTTACAGTAAAATTCTAATAGACTATTCTCCCAAAGCTTTTAGGAATACTGATAGTCTGTCATAAAAATTGTGAAAAGATAGCAATTTTATTTCATCAAAAAATATTATTTGTTATTGCAAACAATATTTTTTGATGAAATTAAAATAATGTAAGTTTGGACTTACTGTATATTTGTTATACAAATGCTTATATTAATAATAAAAATAATTTTTTATTTTAGGAACAGCATAATGAAAATATCGAAATTCCTTCAAGTAATAAATCTACAAACCAAGATCAAATACAGCAGATAGAGGAAAAAGAATGTTTGGTTAAAAATGATGATAAAAGGCCTACTTCTGTAGAAATTAATGCTGATTTTGAAAGAGAAAAAGCTTTACAAAAAAGACAGTAAGTATAATTTATAAGTAAAATCATTATTTTTTTTTTTATAATTCTTGAATTCATCTCATTTCTGTGATCTTAAATCATTAAATACAAGTTAGCTGTATCTATTAAAATACATAAAGAATTGAGCCCAAAGCTGATCTGTATTAAATTAAACCTATTTTTCTTTTATATTATTTTTTGGGTATCATATTTAGTTAAAGGTTGAAATTACTTTTCACTTTTTCAAGTTTCATTATTGGAAAATAAATAAATAAAATAATCATTACTTGATTATTTTGTAATATCTGGAGCTATGTTTATTAATTCAGTTCAAAGCTGTTGAACTGATTTTGAAAAACTTTGCATCCAAGAAATCTTAAATTCTATGCAAAAAAATCTTCTATAAATATAAATATATATATAAATCTAGATAAAAATATGCTTACCAGCATACTCCCTATCCTATCTGATAGTCAGGCTGCCCTTAAAGCACTTGATAGTTCCCGATTTGTTTCAAAACTAGTTTGGGAAATGCAGTCTTCTCACTGAGGAACTGGCCACCAGGAATAGGGTTTTGGTGCCGGGGCACAAGGGGATTGCAGGCAATGAGATTGCTGATAGGCTTGCCAGGGAGGGGTGCAAATGTATTCTCTCGACACTCATGGCGAAAACGAAACTAACAATAGTTTGTCGATCTTTATTCTGATAAAACATAAATTTTTATGATGTTTACAGTGTCATCTTTCAAGGTCACAACTAAACTAAATAATAACTTGCACGTTTTTAGTACTCTAGCGCCACCAATTAACAACTAAAAAAAAAATGCACGAACTTTCCGGACAACCCAATAGATAATTTTTTTGAATAAATTTATTAACATGAGTATTACTGAATTTTTTTATAGTTCCATTAACTTTACTTATTGTGGCAAGAGATGCATGCTTAGTAATAGCAGGATTTTATATTAGATATCATTCTCTACCACCTCCAGTAAGTAATCATGATTCCAAAATTAATTAATATATTTAAAAAGATTAAATTATATATTTTTTCATGTAATTATAATTCATATTTTTAAAACTGATTTTTTTAATTATTAAAAGTAAATTCAGCATACTTCATAATAATTTTTATTTTTCATAGAGAACATTTGGTAGATATTTCGATATTACTTTTGCAACTGCTAAACTTTCTCCAACTTTCATTAGTAAGGTAAATAATATTTTATTTATTAAAATTGAATGATGCAAAATGCTTTTTCTCTTTCATATTATAATTTTGTTAAATATTGTGTAATTTTTTATTCAGTAAAAATTAAACAAAATAAATCTTTATAACCTTTATGTTAAATCATAATAATAAACTATTATAATAATACTATCAATATGATAGATATTGATGTGTTTTCTATATTGTTATAAATATTTATCAGACTTTTTATTTAATGCGTCGCAGTGTAAGTGGCGTCTGCTGGACTCTGTGCCATCTATTGCGCTTTGTGAAAATTTTCAAGATCATGCAAAAATTCTGTATCTTTCTAACTTTTTCATTCCTTTATTTTGCATTAATTCAATTTTTCATTGACTTTTTAGTTTCTCCGTAAAAAATCGGTGGAGTCCTAGGGAAACCTATTATCTTTTGAAATTTAGCGCATATTCAAATGTGACGACATCGCTGTTACTATTTATAGTTGTGGGCGTGGTTGTGAACAGTAGTGGCGTTAATCGCGCTGCTACTGTTTCGGAGAGCGTTGCCTTAGTATTGCAGTTTTTTGTTTTGATTATTTGTTTTTATAAAATATTTTGTATTTATATCAATTTGCTGTTAATTTACGATTTATTGAGCTATTTTGATCACTTTTCTTTATTTAAACTTTATCTAAATTTCTTATGTAAATACTTTACATTTTTTCATTATAATAATGCTGATCATCAAAATTGATGTATTCTGTTTATAAAACTTTTCTCCATTATATATATTTATTTCACACTATCAATATTGATGATCAACATTATTCTGTACAAACAAATAGAATTTCTGGAAAACTTCTATAAATTGAAAGATCAGATTGAGAATTTTCGTTTTTTACAAGATTTGATTGAATATTTAATATAAAATGACTTGTTCTTTTTTCATTTGAATAATTTTTACGTCTAATTTTTGAAATTTTCAAACTTTTATAAAAAAAAAACAAAATTAGAAAAGACACCTCATACGAATATAACTATAATGCTCCCTGAATTTCACTAATTAGATCAGATCGTTTTCGAAATCAATATAACCAATGATACAATCCTCAGAATAAAGTAGGCTGGACAGAAATTTCCCGGGAAACCAGTGACGGTAATACATTTTCAAGCATGCCACGCCCATTTAATTGGCTACCATACTTCAAGTATACTGCATTCCATAGAAAATATATGATCAAACAGAGTTGTGTTACATGCAAGTGTCTCAAAAAATAAAATAAAAATATGAAGATAACTTCTTATTAAAAGTTATTTTCATTGAAATCTATTTTGAACGATTAATTTCTACAGTGCCGTCACGCACCACGACGCATCAATACAATGACTTTTAGGTTTCGCGGACAAATTTCTTTAAGAATTTCACATATATATCACTAATATGCTAAATTTTAAATAAAATTAACATGAATGAATAAAAAAAAGAAAGAAAGAAGAAGAATCGTCTCAATAATTCAACAAATAATCTCTAAGATAAATTTATATATAATTAATAAAAATTAAATAAAAAAATTTTTTATTAAAAGTAAATTCAGCATACTTCATAATAATTTTTATTTTTCATAGAGAACATTTGGTAGATATTTCGATATTACTTTTGCAACTGCTAAACTTTCTCCAACTTTCATTAGTAAGGTAAATAATATTTTATTTATTAAAATTGAATGATGCAAAATGCTTTTTCTCTTTCATATTATAATTTTGTTAAATATTGTGTAATTTTTTATTCAGTAAAAATTAAACAAAATAAATCTTTATAACCTTTATGTTAAATCATAATAATAAATCATTATAATAATACTATCAATATGATAGATATTGATGTGTTTTCTATATTGTTATAAATATTTATCAGACTTTTTATTTAATGCGTCGCAGTGTAAGTGGCGTCTGCTGGACTCTGTGCCATCTATTGCGCTTTGTGAAAATTTTCAAGATCATGCAAAAATTCTGTATCTTTCTAACTTTTTCATTCCTTTATTTTGCATTAATTCAATTTTTCATTGACTTTTTAGTTTCTCCGTAAAAAATCGGTGGAGTCCTACAGAAACCTATTATCCTTTGAAATTTAGCGCATATTCAAATGTGACGACATCGCTGTTACTATTTATAGCTGTGGGCGTGGCCGCAAACAGTAGCGGAGTTAATCGTGAGCTGCTACTGTTTTCGGACAGCGTTGCCTTAGTATTGCAGTTTTTTGTTTTGATTATTTGTTTTTATAAGATATTTTGTATTTATATCAATTTGCTGTTAATTTACGATTTAGTGAGCTATTTTGATCACTTTTCTTTATTTAAACTTTATCTAACTTTTCTTTATTTTCATTATAATAATGTTGATCATCAAAATTGATTGTATTCTGTGTATAAAACTTTTCTCCATTATATATTAAGGTAAGTGCACCAAAGGATGACACTTTAAGAAGAAATCACATTTTGCTCTTTTATGAATAAGTTGTATATGTTATGCGAGACAGTAAAAAAAACTAAAAATAAAGCATTGCTTTACACAAACTACAATCAAGAAGAGTATGTTATAAATCAAAACAAAAATTTTTTGTAATAATTTTTTTAATCATATGACAGTTGCACCTTTAGCTGACACACAAAAAATCAGGGTGATCCAAAGGCACTCAGGGTGAATAAAACAATGCTCTATTTCAAAGTCATCATAATTGTTTGAATTTCAGTGTGGATAGATTCATTTGTAATTCGACAAGGATTTTCTCTTCGTTTTAGATATCTTACATAGCGACATCATTCTTCCCATCATCCATCTTGTCAACTATAATCAGAGAAAATGACTTGAAGCAGTGTTGCCAATAGAATGAACTGCCAGGTAATCATTTGCAA
>AYEL01016916.1:0-26190 GCA_000484575.1 Olivierus martensii
TATTTTTCTGTTCAAAACTGTAACACAGTGAAATAGTTATATATTAAATTTATTTTTACCTATAGAAAAATTTGAAATAAAAAAATATTTTTTTTTTTTTAAATAAATTCTATATAAAATTATAGTATTCTTTAGAGTTCTCATTTAAATTTGTTGAATTTTAATTTTCGAAATCATTATTTTGCATTGTATTGCATTGCATTGATAAATTTCAGAACAATTATTTTAAGCTTAACAATACATTTGATATTCATTTGCAAAATAATAAATAATGATAAATGTATGAAAATGAATAAAACAAACATTAAAAATGTTGTTTTTCATTCTGAAGACAATAAGTAGGATATTTCCAGAGTCCATTACAATAAGTGATGAAGTCAGAGAAGTGAAAAGTACAGGTTAATAAATAATGTTTTGATCTTCATGAAAAATTTCTTAAGAAATAGGAGTGAGGAATCAGTCTTGATTCATCTAAATAGGAAATTAATATTTTTCACATAGTCATCAAATTGATGATCAATGATCAAATTATTGTAGCAGAAAAAAAAATTTATAGAATGCAGAAGCATTTAAAATTATCAAAATAATTATTTAGAAATATGGATATTTTTCAAATTGATTTAAGCATTAGGTATAATTAATCCATTTCAACCAATTACGTTTCTTAAGATTTCAAATAAAATAACAACTGATTAGTATTATTGCAAATATTTCATGAAATTGTACATATAATAAATATGCATGCATATGCACATCAGTTCAAGAGAATTGCTAATACAAATATATGATTAAAATTATAAAAATTATAAATTAAAAAATTCATAATAATGATTATATATATATAAAGATTTAAAGACAAATTATCAGCTTTATATTTACAGTATTATTAAATGATAATCAAGCAAATTATTTTTACAGAGCAAAAATTCCACCCTTTGAAGAAGCAAGAAAGATTTTAGAAACTCTAAATAATTCTGTAAATACTACAAATAATGATATACTTTATCTCTGTAAAACTGTTCCTTTAGAAGTGGTCAATTTACCTGGTAATACTTTATAATTTGATTAATTTTAATAATAAATAACATTTAGCATAAAGTTATTATTTAATAATATAATTTTAATTTTATAATTTTGTTTTACTATTATGCTAATCTATCTCAACTTTTTAGATAATAAATATACAGATCAAGATTCTGAAACATTTTCTTTGTGGTTAAGTTGTTATGAAAATAAAAATATGAATTGTATGAAAGATAGCAATAATCGTACAATATGGTTCTCTGGTGATCCTGGATCATTAATGCCACAACTGAAGAACAAGAAATAATTTGTTAAAAATCAGAAAATATTTATATATAAAGGTATGCCACGTTACAAATATCAGTGTGTATAACAGAAAATAAAAACAAAGTAATAAAATAATTCTTAATACTCAAATGAAATGCATACATACTTTAAAAACAATCTCCAATTACATTAAACATGTTAATGCTTTGATTTATTATAAAACTCTTCCATAGAAATTTTAATAATTTAATTGCAAATTAAAAAAAATAAAAATTGATAGAAAATTGAGCTGAATAATAATTCTAAGTGTAGACTATTAGTAATGCCTTATATAAATTATTTTTGTTATGTATATAAGTGATTCAATAACATGGAAATTTTTCCTACAGCAAAATTAAACATCATTCCTGAAAATATGACACAAATTAATTTTATATGTAGAATTATATTTATAATTATTTATTATTATTCACCAATCTATTTACTATTCTAATTAGTTTAATTTTCATTAGTAGCATGAATTAATTTAAAAAAATTAAAATAAAAAATGATGTTCAAAAAGTCAGCTTCACCCTTCAAGGACAGCTTATGAATAAATAATTTAAAAATAATTCACATTTAAGAGAAATAAGCACATTTTTATAATAGTCTTTTCAATGATCATAAAGAAAGCATGTTTTAATTAAGTAAAATTTAAAAATTAAAATACTGTAGACATTGTTGCTTAACTTTTTTGTCATTTTTCCATCCTAGATTAGTGTAAATTTTGTTTCTTAATTTATTTTATTAATCAAACAGGTTTCCTTTACAATCTTTGAAAAAGCACTACTATAAATATGTAACCAACCTAAAAACACTGCATTTCTCTCTTAAATGCAGTGTTTTTAGTCTATCTTTATAAGAACTTTTTAATTTTTATTTTGGTTTATAAAATTAATGATTTAATTTTATCTCAACCATTAGGAGACACCCTGTATATATTTTTGTTGAGTAAATAATAACATTAGTATCTAACAAAAAATGGAGTACTTATTATCTTCTGTTTTAACATTTATAAATGAAAATTTTATGCTGCACATTGAAAATAATATATTGTTTATTCATAGTTATTTAATTAAAACAGCAATTAAATCATTTCAAATGTAACCAAAATTTGAAATATGTAACCAACCTAAAAACACTGCATTTCTCTCTTAAATGCAGTGTTTTTAGTCTATCTTTATAAGAACTTTTTAATTTTTATTTTGGTTTATAAAATTAGATTTAATTTTATCTCAACCATTAGGAGACACCCTGTATATATTTTTGTTGAGTAAATAATAACATTAGTATCTAACAAAAAATGGAGTACTTATTATCTTCTGTTTTAACATTTATAAATGAAAATTTTATGCTGCACATTGAAAATAATATATTCATAGTTATTTAATTAAAACAGCAATTAAATCATTTCAAATGTAACCAAAATTTAAAATTGCATTTTATTTGTGAAAAACTCAAATGGTTAGCAGAATATATCATAATATATGGTTAACACATAAGTATATTACCTAACAGAACTTCTATTAAAGAATCTCATCATATAATCAACTTTAATTTCATAATCTTTAAAAATATAGAGACTCTTATTATTACTTTTTTAATTTTATATTATATACAAGATAATATTCCTAATTTTTTATTCTAGATTTATAATAAAATTATATTATGCATCCATATTTCTAGGTATCAAATAGAATCAAACATATTTTGGAAAGATCATCTATTTTCTAAACATTTCTGTTTTGAAATTATTACAAATACATAATTAAAACCATCCTCAAAAACAATCAAAATCATCTTCAATGGCATAACATCATTTATTACAATACAAAAAAAATCTATCAAATAATTCAGAAAAGATAGGTTCGAGGATTTTGAATGTCCTTGATATTTAAAAATTAGACATATACAGTTTGTTATCAAAGTTATCTTTTATCAAATTTTAAGATTTTTATGAAATTTCATACTTATTTTCTTAATATCTTTTAAATTAATTATCTCAAAAGTTTGAATGGCTGCCATTTTTAAATACAAGTATTCCTCTATAACATTGTAGATAGATTCCTAAAAACTGTGTTATATGAGACCTGGAGCCAATATAAAAAGGAGAGTTACATTCCAAAACCAATTAAAAATAAATAATTTTCTTTAATTCCACATAAGAAACTTAATTTTTATTAAAAAATATTAACAACATGAAACATAAAAAAAAGAAAAAATATATACGTAAGATCCTAAAAAAATATAAGTAAAATAAAAGGAAAGTATACAACCTATATAACATTCATTTAATAATTATATCTTCCTTACCACTGTTTTGTTAAAATGAGAACGTTTTTTTTTAACAATATCAACTTCACTTTCTGAACTTTTTATGCATTTTTTGTGTATCTTCTGCTCTCTTTACAAAATCTGTAATCTAACCTGCTACAACACAATCATTCCTTAACATATACCAGAAAAAATTTATGAATAAAAAATTTTTCTTCTCTTTCACATTCCTCTATTGAAGAATAAAAGCTTATTTTTTATCCAAGAACTGAACATTTGGAATACAAAATACTCAATGGTCGCCAATTAACTCAATATAAAATCGAAATTGAAAATAGACTGCATATTGTCCCTCTCATAGCAAACTAGCGAAATTGCATTTATGACTAATTTTAGCGAAGCATTTTCCAATGATTGCAATATGTATGTATTGTGTATCCATAGTGTGGATTTACAAAAATTAATAAAAATGTCTTGTATTGTAGGAGAGTAAATATAATTTTCTAAATATGTTAAGTAAAAACTGTGTTGTAGAAGTACAATGTTATATGAGGGTTTCCTCAATTTTCAAACCATGTTATAGAAGGGATATCTGTAATTAAAACCACAAGGATAAAATATGAATCATCAAGATTACCTTTAATGGTAGAACATTCCTAATAAACTTCATAAAACTAAATACCTAATTTAAAAGTTATTAGTGAAGATGCATAGGCAAACAGAATGGCCATCTTATAGGCTACATTTTCTTACAAAAACCTATGCTATAAACAAGGCTGGGGAGTCTATATCGGCAGTTTTAGGAGGAGTTCTTGTCAGTGTTGGCAATAATTTTTCTCATTGCTCATAATTTATTGGTTTTAAATTTAAAAAATGTATTAAATAATTATTTTCTTTTTCAGATGAATAAATAATTTTTTTCAGTAATAAATATTGAATAAAAATGTGTTCTAAAAAATCATTTGTGTTTTTTTACTGTCAGAGGGGTCGGTGTCGGCAAAATAAAAATAGTAGGAGTCGGTGTCGGCACATTTTCCTGCCGACATCCCACCCCTGGCTATAAAGAAGGAAAACAATATGAGTAAATTTGGTATTTTGTTACATTTCTATATATATGTATATATATGTGTTCATAATATTTAATTACATTTTTAAACAATCAATGATAATTTTATATAAAAATCGATTTTAATTTTACTGTGAAGGTGGTTTGCAGCAGAAAACTGTTAAATCAAGCAAAAAAGCATCTCTTTGAAATAGTAATTTTATGTTGCAATGAAATATGTTTTAACACACTGCAGATCTATTGATGTGAGCATCCGACATTAGAGATCAATGGTTTTTTTTAATTTTCTAAAATTTATGGCTGTTTGTATTCAGTTGAAATTTTTAGGATAGAGATAAAATATAATCATATTTCATAAAAATAAGAATATTTTTTTAAAGCAAATGTAATGTTTTAAGAAATTTTGAAATATTTTGTAGTTATCAAATTAAGCAGATTTGTTATATCTAATTATTTCTTGATACAGATACCTTTTAGAGTATTTGTTAACATCTCTACAACTCTTTTAACATCTTGAAACACAAATATCATATAAACAAAAATTAAAGTATGAAAGTAGTTTCACTTGCTTTCATATAAATACAAACTTGAAAATTTATTCTTAGATGAAAGTACTTGTGTCACATTCATAGAAGGAAGTCTCATGTTAAGTAATAAAGAGCTAAGCATGTATTAGATATGGGAATAATTACAATAAATTTGTTCATTTTAAAAATAAACTTGGTCAGCAATGAGAAAATATGACCATACCTGAGTCGGACAAGGGGCAAGAACAGTGAATTAACATACTTTATTATGTGAATGCATAAGTTAGATTTATATGAAATTATTCTCTTTTTCTTGTTTTTTAAATTAATTAATTTTTTGACAGGTTTAAATAAGATATAAAATAAAAAATTAAATGCTGAATGAAAATAGTATTTATTAATCATTCATTTTTAAAAGTCAACATGCTTTTGGAATCTTACTGATTGAATTTTTCAAATTTTAAAAGAAAAATTAACATTTAATAGAATTTCATTTTTATTTAATAATTTTGTATAATTTAGAAATATAAATAATATCTATGCACAAATTTGTAGTCTTGTTTGTTTTAACTTTAAAATCATTTCAATATATTTTATTTTCCAATTATCTTCGTTACTGTGTGAACGAACTAGACCAAACACATGATCGAACAATCCAACACAATTATTTTCTTTGTGAATCACTCCACTAACTCGAATCCTTACCAGTCCATGGACTTCTGTCTCACAAAAGGTCCCATAATAACAATTTGGTTGGAAATATAATCCTTCAGAAATAATCAACTGAACAAGGTACCTAGAAACATTTACAGCATTTGTTAAATTTTTATTTATTAAAGCATTCACTTGCTCAATGCTTGCTTTTAAGAAACAGTCAGGCCAGAAATGCTGAGGACCAAACTCATCAGGTTTTATGTTGACCTGATTTAATAAACCATAAAACCACATGGCAAATTTTCTTCCCATTTCATCTAATAAATTGTTACTAGAATGAACTATATTTGATGCTTGTGGAAATGAATGGCTACTGTTCATCTGCTGTGGAATGGAGTTGAAACTGTTATTTTCATATAAATTTCCTATTTGCACATTTCTATTTGAAAAAGGATGAACTGATGCAACTGAACTGGAACTCACTTCCAAGGCAATTCCAATTTCATCTTCTGTATCCATGCAATCATCATCTATTTCTTCCTAAAATATAAGAAAAAAATATATGTAGAAAACTAAAGATTTTTATTAGTAAAAGTTCAAATGTTTACAAAAAAGCACTACTAGCAGTCAAACACAAAGGATTCATAATTTAATAAAAGTATAAACGTTTTTGCTTTTATTAAATTATGAATCCTTTGTGTTTGACTGCTAGTAATGCTTTTTTGTACTTGAACTTTTACTGATTGAAAAGTAAGCAGTTCCTTAGAATATTTAAGTTTGCTTATATTAAAAATTATTCATGTATTTCTAAAACATGCAGATTTAAATATTACTCTAATCCCTCTTTTTGCATGGTAGATTGGTTCTGCAAAAAACCATATAAATGAAAATTGTGTAAACATTTAACAGACTAACATTTGTATAGAAATGTCCATTTTTAAATACAAATGTTAATCTTGATTTACACAAATAATATTTACAGAACCAATCTACAATTTAAAAAAAGAGATAGGTGTGTTAATATTGAAATATGCTATATTTCAATATTATTTTATATCTTACAAAGGGAGGTTCAGACATTCGGGTCACCAATTTTTTTGAAATTTTGCATACTTGTAGTAGTCCCCTAGGACAATAGAAAAGCAATAAAGTGCACTACTCAAGCATTGTTGAGACAATCGCACGAGAAGTTTCGTATTGAGTTCATATATTCTAAAATTTAACAATCTTCGAGTGTGTCAGTAGTGCAGTGATTGGAGGTTTGCTTTTTTTAATTTAATTTGAATGTGTCAGTAGCGCAGTGGTTGGAGATTTGAATTTTTAATTGCGTGATCGCTGGTTCACTTTCGAATGTCTCAGTAGCATAGTGGTTGAAGACATGCTTTTATAATTGCGTGATCGCTGGTTCAATTATTAGCATTGACAATTTTTTTTATTTTTATTTATTTATTTTATTATTATATTTTTCATTGTTTTATATAAATATAATTATTTATATTTCTTTATTTGTTTTAAATATTTTATGTACAGTGGTGGACAAAAGTATTGATACCACCCCATTTTTTTTATTATTTTGGCAATTAATATAATAATTATTATTATTTACAAAATTTGAAAGAAAATTTTACAAATTTTATTTTATATTATATTTACTAGTTACTTGTTTAGTTAAATTTCAAAATTTTATATCATTTAGGGAAATTTTGGTGAAATTGACAGACTTCAAGACAATATACATGTGGTGTTGTGTTATTTACTTTCAGTTAAGGGTTTAACAAGAAAATGATTTTGATGAATGCTTTAAAGAATTTTTATGGAAGAACTAAAATAAATCAAGTAAAATGTGCTTTTAGGAACTGTCGTAATGAACAAAGCACCGATTTTATAAATGGAATACGATTTCAACATAGAGCTGCATTTGTCGAGCAATTTGGACAGCCCCTTATCGTTAAAGAAACTAAATTAAATAACATATTAACGAATTCAGAAGTTAGTAAATTTTATATTCTTATTTAAATAATATGAGTGTATTTAAATCTCAAGAAAATGTCTGCAATATGAATAAACAGTACCTATCCTACTTATTATTTGTTAATAAAATTATTTAAAACAAAGTTCGATATTATCTTTTCTTAAATTATACATTATTCTATTGTGTTTGGGCTTTTATAAGTAGTGTTAAACATTATTCATACAAGTATGTAGCAATATTTGATCAATTATGATTACTTTTCTATAGATAAGAATTGCTGTAAAAAATTGTGGTGTAAATATATCAGATTTACTAATAAGCCAAGGAAAATTTAAGGATAAGATGAAAACACCATTTATACCAGGTGAGAATCATTACATTTATATTTTTATAATAAACTGATGTAAATTTAAAATAAATTAATTTACACTATGGATGATGCAAACTTGTTCATTTAGTGTAAAGATGGAACCATAAGATAAGCTGAAGAGATTTTTAAATCATTGACAATGAAGTGCATAGTAACAAACTACAGTAGAGTCTCCCTAATTCAGCACATATGGTTCTGGGGATTGTCGGATTATTGGATGTTTAATGAAAAAAATTGAATTACACAAACAAATATGCTTTGTTTATTAAGACTTTCCTGTCACTGCTGTTGCTGTTCAAATCTTTCACATTTTACAGAAACGCTTTGTTTATTAAGACTTTCCTGTTACTGCTGTTGCTGTTCAAATCTTTCACATTTTACAGAACAGTAAATGTCAAACACTTATCCATGTGAAATTTTCATGTTAAGTGTTTGACATGAGAATTTCATATGGGTGGCATGATGGTTTGCAGAGTGTCAGACTACAGAGACTCAACTGTATTAGAAATATGCAGTAAAAAATAAACAAACATTATCTTTTCATCAACTAATAAATTATCTTTATATTATATTTAATAACAGTACTTCAATTCCTGGAAGCATTTATTCAAGTGTTACCATCTCTCTAAAAAGTTGAAATTAACAATGAAAATTTTTCATGATATTCACAGATCATATAATGAATAAACTCAGAATTAAAAAGAAAAATTCAAACACAAAATCAGCCAATTAAGAAGGAATAATTTATTAATTTAACAGTTATAGTAGTAATTTATTAATTTAACTGTTTTCAGTAAGCCACTTACCTTTTTCATCCACTCTAGATCTAAAATTTAATCATTGTAATAATAATGATTTCAGTAAGCCACTTACCTTTTTCATCCACTCTAGATCTAAAATTTAATCATTGTAATAATTCATAGTAAGCTTTTTCTTTCATGCTAAACATAATATTCAAAATTATATACATGAAAAACAGTTCATGTGGTTATAGAGATGTTATAAATTTATATTTAAATGAAATGATAACTGTTTGAATTTTTATTTTGAAGCAAAAAAAGCAGAAATATAGTTGCAGTTATTAGAATTAAATTTAGGAAATTCTGTTAGATTTACAATTTTAATACAAGTTCTAATAAAGTTATTTTAATCATAAAATGATAATTACATTATCCCAAAAGAATTCAAAATCTTGGCATAAAAGTTAAAATCTGACTGCTCTTACAAATATTTTATTAATCTATCTACTCTTACTGCATAGTGTCAAAATTAAATAAAGATTTTATTAATCTATAAAGTATTCAGTGGAGGGCTGGCCACATGGGCATTAGGACAAAAGACTTGTGCTTATGATGGATCTTTAGGCCCGAATATAAGTCATAGTTATAATTTCATTTTGTAGCTCTGCTTTACAAGAATCATCAATTATTCAAGATGTTCTCTTTAATTCAATGCTTATGTATATATCACATATCGATATCATTACAGACAAAATATATAGCAAGACTGTTTTATGTGATGATTTTTAAGAATCAAAGATATTAACTTATTTAATTCTGGGTTCATTCAGTTATTCTTTCCAATACATATTATAATTCAGTTTCAGATACTCAATTACAAAAGATAGATAATGCTATTCATCATATTGTAAAAACCATATCTAATATTCTTCATAATTTCCATTATGATACAAAGATAATCTATGAATTGATGGAACTGAAAGCATTTAAAGATACAATTATATCAACAGACATAAAAATAATATCTAAATACATTTATGGTTATCTTCCATCTATTGAAATTTATTATTGATATAATGTATCTCAAGTTAATACAAGATCTGATATTTTATATATACAAGATTCAATACAAATAAATACAAAAACTTTTTTATTTAAAGAGCTGCTAATATTATAAATTTATGAGATAATGTTTTAACAATTATATTTTTTCTGAATGCACTTTTTTTTTATTTGAATTTGTATTTTTTGTATTATTTCTTTTTGTCATTTTATTTTAGAGGACTTTTATTGTACATATTGAATGCTTAAAGAAATAAATCAATTATGATATTATAAATTAAATAGTATTGTAATTATAAAACTGAACCAAGATGAAAGAAAAAATAATGAAATAAAACCCGTTAAATTAAATTAATCTAAATACTTAACCTCCTCCATATGATTCACATAGAGATTTTATCAAACTTTGGCATATTTATAATCAGTACATGAATTCAATCAACAATTTTTTTGTTACCTTTTTCATTATATTGCAGATTGATTTTGTTCATTTATATCATTTCAAATTTGTTCTGATATATAATTCATATTGTAATGTACAAACTAATCATTTATCAATCTTTTGAAATATAATTTAAGCAAACATAAATACTGATATATTTGTTGTTATATTACTAATTAATAAACATTTCTATGTAATGGACATATAACTATGAATCTGTTTGTTTTATTTATAGAATCAGATTTAATAATAAAAAATTATATCTAATATTTTAGATTTTAATTTTACTTAATTTATCGAATAATTATGTTAAAACCAAAAATGTATAAAAAGATATCCTAAATACAGTTGATTCTCATTATTCGTGGTAATTCAGTATTCTTCATGAATACTGAATTAGCAAATGTCAAACTATTGTGCCTATGGGAAATACAGAGTTAGGTTCTTGTGAACCTTTCTTCCCAACATTTTCATCCTTACTTTGTGTGTTTTTCTGTTTAAAAACATCTTATTTAATATATATACAGTACTTACAAATAATTACAGTATATGCAGTGTACAGTACTATATACAGTAATTATTTAATTTTTTAAAATATAGTTAGACCCAGTTAACATGTGGTTCAGTAACATGCGGTTTTACCGTGGCCCCTTGATAAACAATCGTTTGTGATATTACTCCTAGACATCTTCGTCATTAAATCTTGTGATTAGTGAGATTAGCTGCATGTTCAACCAATTTGTATTGGTCAAATTTAAGAGATATAAAGATTTTTTCTGTTATAAGTGATTTCCATAATAATTAAAAATAATGTTGAAAGAGTGTAAACGTAAACAAAAGGTTTATACGATCGAGGAAAAACTCAAATGTTATCAAACGAATTCGAAAAGAGGCAAAACAAATTGAAATTACACAGAAAATTCATATCAATGTTGGAACTTATTCGCTCAATTTATATTAATACAGTAATGTAACTCGCGGTTCACTTAACCCGCGGTTTAATAATCATGGACCCGACTACCTTGTGTTAATGGGTTCCAACTATATTAACTATGTAATAAATAAAATCTTATTTTTGATAGGTAGTTATTTGATGTGGCAGTTGACACATTGTCTTTCTGAACTTCATTGAAAAACTGTATCAGTTTTGTCTGCATTGCTTTTTCCATCAGATCTAAAATCTCTGCTTAAGGAGCAAATGTACAGGAAGTTAGGTACCTAAATTTGCAGATGCATTCAAGAATATGGCCATATTCTTCTGTAGGACCTGCAGTCTATGGCGTGAGCAAGGATACGTAATGAGACTTCGGAATCTGCAAATAACAAGAATTGACTGTATATAATAAAATTAATCCCTTCACTAGAAATCATAATCAGCAATATTAAACAAGCAATTCTAGAAAGAAGCAAAATTGAAAAATTGCCTACTTTCCGATTGTTTCATTTATTTAGCATTTAGAATTCATTGGCTTTTTGCGTCCAACTTTAACATTGATTTAATCAGTGTAGATATCACTATGATGTTATCATCATGGCAATTTAATGTCATCTTGACATCACTTATCATGTCATAATGACATCATAAATCATCAGTATTTATAACAATATCCATTATTATGTCATTGTGATGGATGTTGACAATTGATGGTACTAAGTGATAAACAATGTAAATAAACCCAGTGTTACCCCTACATTGTTAATACTTGATGCCATCTATTGTCAAAAATATAAAATAAAATTTTAATAAAAATTAAATATAATCCTGTAGGATTAAATGATCTTACAGGATTAAATTATGTGACATTGAGATGACTGTTAATGGTAGAATATCAGTACCAAATTTCATGAAAATTTACTAATTAATTCAAAAATTATTAATGAAGGACATATAGACATGTCTATCTTATAAGCGTTCTTTTCCTTTGGAAAGTAGGCTAATGATAAATTTGAGCCATCACTGGTTTTTAAATGCTTTTTTAAAATTTGCATCAGTTTTATAATAATTGTTTTAATTTGTCTCTCTTTTACAATACATATTACAATTTTAATTTTCTAACTGCAGATTTATCTAAAGAAAGATCTTTAATATTTGAAATTAGAAACTATTGATAAGATTAAAATAGTATATATAAAATAATACTATATTTAACTAATAGAAATTTTATTCTTTTACTCTGAAAGTTGTTTTTCAAAATCTGGTATTTAGAAAAATCATTGCTGGATATTGATTACTTATTTATTTTTAGATAACATTACAAAAAATATATTGAATTATTTGATAATTTTTTTAATAACTAAATAGATCTTTTTATTATTTTATGCAACTAAAGATAATTATAATTTAAATAATTGATTGCATAATGTTTATTATTTTATCAATATCTTTTTTGTTTAGCTCATTATCATCATCAAAATATTTTATTTTTAATTTTAAAGGTTTTGAAATTTCTGGTGAAGTATTAGAAGTTGGATCAGATGTTAAAGAAATTTCATGTGGAGACAAAGTTATTGCATTGAATAAAGACAGACTAGGAGGGTTTGCTGAAGAATGTATAGCATCTGAAAATGTGAGTTTACTAATAAAAAAATAGTAAAAATGCTTTTTTTAATCTAAAAAATTAAAAATTGTAAAACTTTCAATAATTTGCATAATTTGGTGATTAATATTTTTAGTTATCATTTTTTGTCTTTTTTTGATGAATAAAATGTTATTATTTTAATTATTGATATTCTCTTCATACACAGATATTTTTGTTTAAATAGTTCTCAATATTGTCTTCAAAGAAATTATAACAACTCATATTTTATAAATTCTTGTTTCTAAGTTTTAAAAATTAATTTAAAAACTATTTCTGGATAATCATAGTTACTGTCAAAAATATTGCATTCTATAAAATATAGGATAATATAATATTAATTTTTGTTTTAATAACTAAAGTACTATTTTGGTAAAGTTTTTTCAAATGGAAAAATATTTTAACACGTTGAAATTTATTAGTGAATTTTCAGTCAGTACTATATTTCTCATTGTTTTTTATAATATTTTTTATTTTTTTGAATAGAAAATATTAATTCAAATTACTTTTTTTTATATTTATATAAAATGAAAATAATCATTTTTTCATTGCTTATATCTCATTCCACTTTATATTGAATATCTTTTCAGCTTTTTACTTTATTCAATTAATTTCAGATTGATTTATTCTTACAACTAAATTATACATGAAGAGTATAACTAGTTGTAAGAATCAGGTTATCAATCTCTATTTTACTATTATTCTTTTCTAGATAACAAAGCAATATAGATGTTTCTTGAATTATGAACATGTTAAATTTGTAATTTTTGTTCAAAACTAAAAAAGTTTGAATTATGATCTAAATTCTTATCTTAGAGTGAATCCAGTAGTGCTAAACATAATGCATATACATTTTTTACTATTAAAGATTTTCTAAAAAATTAAAAAAATCTTAAAAAAATTGATCTTAATAAATCCTGAAGTTATGAAATATATAAAAATGTATCTAAAACAAATCATTTTTAAAATAGTACAAACTATTAAATATTAATAATATCTATCAAATGTTTATAATTGTAAATATCATTTCTTAAAAATATTGATCTTAATAAATCCTGAAGTTTTGTTTTAGATACATTTTTATATATTTCATATCATTTTTTTAAAGTAGTACAAACTATTAAATATTAATAATATCTATCAAATGTTTATAATTGTAAATATCATTTTAAGCAAGAATATATTGCATACATAAAATAAAAAAAAAAGATTAGTAATGTTAAAAGATAAAGAAGTCACAGAAATATATTTTTTTGTTACATTTTGTAAAAACACATAGCATTCAGATATGCTTCTCAACTCTACTTCATAATAAAATTTGTTTCACTTTTTATGTTATTGTTTAAATTGGTGTTTTTAATCAAAAGAGTGCATCTATGTTTAGAGTATAAAAGTATTATAAAAATTTTTAAATTATGAATAAATTAATAAGCTGCTAAGTAAAGGCAAGAATTTCAGACAGCATGAAAAATTTAAGTTGGAAAAAAGGCAATCACGACAGGTTAAATTATTTATTGCAATTTTTAAATTTTATTATCATTATAAACAATTTTAAACGTCAAAATAAATGATTATTATTTGTTTCATGTATTATGTGACACAATAACATTCAACCAAACTACAAAAAGAAACAGATCTGAAAGTTTTCTGGATTATTTTGTTTTAAGATTTAAATCAAGAAATCTTATTTTAATGTTTATATATTAAATTTTAAACAGTCAATATTATTATTCTATCCTTGTATTATCAGGCTTTTGATTTGTCACGTGAATTAATTTTTTATTTTTTATTTAATAAGAATATTTTATAAATATAAAATTATAAGATTAAATTTTAAAGGTCTGAGTTTTCTTCATAAAAAATTAATAATGTAAATTTCTTCTTGAGAAAATTTTGCATTAATAATAATTGTTTCTTGTATATTATATCAAATTTACATATGTTTTAATTCTTAGGATACTTGGAAAATGCCTCAAAACATAAATTTTGAAGATGCTGCTGCTTTGACAGATTCATATGCAACTGCTCTTATTGCTGCCAGAAGAGTTGATCTTAAACCTGAGTAAGTTTAAAAATAAAGACAATTTATAATAAGATTGTCTTATATTTGGATTTTTTTGTATTTAAGTAAAACAATTCAATGAAGAAAATAGCCTAAATATGCAGAAATTAAATCTTTTTATTGGATTAATGTTTCAGCTCTCCTTTGGAACCATTATCATATCAAACTTATTTTTTGTGTATTATACTATTTTCTTCGATAAACAGTCCTTTGACTTACAAGGAGGTTATGTTTTGATAACTTCATTTTAAGTTGAAAATGATCCATAATCATAATATTTTTAGTAATAATAATAGAAGTGGAATATTGAATCCTTTAAGATTGTATAATCATCAAGATTATATAATAACATAGAATTAAATCCAAGCTCAAAGGTGTAAAATCATCCAGAATTGATACCGGATCCCCAAGGTAATAAGTGATTGCTTTACTACATTTTTAATAAAACACGAAAGGGTTATTAAAAGAAATTACAACAAGCAAAAGAAATTAGCCAATTGCACCAATTGGACCCAATCGGGCCCCGCGCTTGAGGGGGTCCCGTGTTTGTCAAAGTTTATGTAATTAAATATTGTATTAAGAAAAAATTTTAAATATATGTATCGTTTTTCAATATTCGCGGAACGTATTAAATGGTACGATAATAAAGGAAGTTACGGAAGATTACAATTACACAAAACACACTCATTAACTTCTTTTAATTGAGCCCTGTCTCAATATTTTGAGTAAAAGTTTGTACAGGGTAGTTATAAATTAATTAATCCTAATCACATCTCTTCAGTATGTTATATTGAACCTTAATATGCTAATTAGGCCACGGGGTTGCTATTTCCGATGAAAAATAAAATTGTTCAAATTTTCCCATCAAGTGAAATTTATCTCAGATAAAAGCATACAAATACAAAACTACGCATTAGATATAAATTGTCAAAATAATTAATCCTTTTGTTTTTTGTCATCAGATGACGCCAGTTTTCTTTCTATAAGAAATTGCTATTTTAATGAAAATAAAATTGTTCAAATTTTCACATCAAGGTGAAATTTATCCAAATCTTTTGTTTTTTGTCATCAGTGACGCCAGTTTTCTTTCTTATAAGAATAATAATTGACGGGGCGAAAGAAGGCCTTCCACACGCTGTCCATCCCCGCGGAGGGATCAGCCGGATGGTGGAGAAGTCTTGACGGGGCGAAGAAGTCGTTCTACATGCTGTCCATCCCTGTGGAGGGATCAGCCGGATTGTGGACAACGGGGATCAACGAGAGGGCCTGACTTCATGATCATGATAAATATTTTCAAGGGGTTGGACTCGAGATTCGAACCCGGATCCTTCAGAGTGGAAAGCCAAAGGGTTTCCACATAGCCAATCCAGCCGACAAAAATGGGTCTTTATTTATAAATGTTACTTATTTTATTTATACATATAAGTCATATTTTGAGGGGCCCTGCGAAAAATATTCCAATCGGGTCCCGCA
The DNA here is from genome assembly GCA_000484575.1 of Olivierus martensii. Lineage (NCBI taxonomy): Eukaryota > Metazoa > Arthropoda > Arachnida > Scorpiones > Buthidae > Olivierus > Olivierus martensii. The sequence continues at coordinate 16,548 of AYEL01016916.1, forward strand.
CTAACTAGATCTGGCACTGCTAGCCTATACATTATGAAAATACCAAAGTTTGGAATATCATAAGTTGAGGACTACTTATGATATAAAATTTTATTTCTGGATTTTCAAAAATAAAATCTTTAACCTCAAAACACAACATTCTACAAAATTCCAAAATATAAATCTAGAAAAACAAACATACACTTCCTCTCTCCTCTCTAGCATTTTCAAACTTATATTGACATATCTTATAAACTCATCATTTTCTAATCATAATAATAATAATCTATTCTGAATGAAAATATAAAATTCTTATAGTGCTGAATTTTCATATAAAACTATTCATTTTTATTAATAACTTAGGAAGTATCAAGCATTAACAATTTATATTTCAATAATTCTCATCACAAGTAATGAGGGAATTTTAATAATTAGTTGATTCAAACAATAAAGATATATTGCATAATTATAGTATTGATTTTCAAATCTATATATTTTGCATTAAATTCCTATAGTATATATTCAAATGATCTTTATGAAAATGAGTAATATATGACAATGATTTTAATATAATATCGAATATGCAAGATGTATATATGATATGTTGCATTACAAAAAGAACCATATTCTCTAACTGCAATATAAAAAAGGGAAATCCAAGGAATCCACAAAGAACTTTTTAAGCAGGAAAAATAACAAATTTTTTATTAGGTATTCAATACCTATACTAATAATAATATGTATTTAGTAGGAAACTTACTTACTTATAAAATTATAAGTGTGTAAAATGGTAAATGTAGTAACAGATTGATATTTATGTCTCAGTGAATTTTAACACCCTGTAATCATTTAAATATCAATGCAGAATGTTAGTGAAATGTTTATTTGTAAATCTACAAAACAGGGACATCATTCATCATATCCTGATATAGAATGTAAGACATACATTTATAAGTGAAAAATTGAAACTGCATACTGTTCTTGGAATATGCATTGAATAACTAATAATAAATTTTTTGTTTTTCCTGCTTAAAGTATTTTGTGGATTCCTTGTATTTATTATAGGTAACAGAACTGATCATTTATGATTAAGATAAATTATGAAATCATTAGTTTCATTATCAGTTAGTTTAATTTATTATGATTTTTTTTATTTATAATTTTTTTGATTTAATAATTGTATTAAATCATAAAAAATATATTAAATAATTCTTCCTAAAATTTTTGAAATTATGTTTAAGTTTTATTTAGGTTTCAGCATTGTGTATTTTATTTTATATGACTATTTTAATAAATGTATGAATTCAGAATAGTTTTTATAGCTTTTTTTTTAAAACGTTATTGTCTTTTTTTAAATTTAGAAAGTTTAATGAAATTTATTTCATGATTCTTAGAATAGAATATATGAACTGGTAAATAAAAGAAATTCATAATTTATGATTAATATATAAAAAATAAAAATAATAATTTTATTGAGAATAATATCCAACCTAATCAATAATGATATAATTTCAATGCCAATTTAAAGTTACATTATTATTAATTTGATGGGATATTACCAATCTCAATAAATTATAAATTTTTTTATTTATTCACCAGTTCATATAAGTAGTTCTGTGTTCCAATATTTACGTTTATCTAGCACATCAATGCCAGGTTAATGTACTGGATAAAACTAAATACAGTGGGTGATCGGTTAATGAATATAATCCATTCAAAGACGATGTTCGCTACTCAAATTGTTTATTAACTGTTCATCAATTTACCATAGATTTTTATGGGAATTTGATTAATTCGTTCTGGAGAGCCCAAAAAAAAATAAATAAAAAGTTATATAATTTCTTATGTTTATTTATATGTAATAATAATAATATATACATACATAGTCTTGCATTTTCATCTGTTGTGTTTATTTTCCATTAAAAAATCTGTTCAATGTTGATTGCTTTTCTCTCTTCTTCAGATTTTTCGGAAGTGATTAATAACATTGTCATCATAGAGATCCCTAAGCCTATTGACCTCCACCTAGTATGAGTGCCATTTTAAGACCAAAATATTGTAAAATCTCTCTCTTACCTTTTTTAATAAATCTTTGATTTGTTTAAGTTGTCTCCAAGTTCATTTTAATCGGGAAAAACTACTGTTCTCTCATCCGTCTCCAAGTTCATTTTAATTGTGAAAAAGCTGCTGTTCTCCCATCCTTACCCATAAGTCCATGACACACAAGACCTAAGCCTGTTATTTCATTAGGTTAATTAAGCCGCCATATCCTCATGAGCTATTTTTATCTGGCGATGGCCACTTATAGAGCTCATCACAGGCTGGCCAACACCCATGATGTAGTCAACCGGATGGTTGAAAGATGAGGTTCAGCGGACTGGGCCCGGTCCCCTCCTGAAAAATTGGAGGAGTGGGACCTGGATACTCCAGAATAGTAAGCTACAGCTTTACCATCCGGCTGACCTGTCATTCCATCAGTCTGCAGGTCCCACAGTTTGTTCTGTGAGGTGTTGTTATCTGAACATAAAAATATCTCTTGCGAAAGTGTTCGTTATCCGATTTGTTCATTAACTGATCACCCACTTATTGAATATAGAACTAATTACAATGTAAATGAAACTTAGTAAAATTTTTTTTGAAATAAAATATTTGATTACATTCATTTTTTCACAACATTGTAAAAAATAGTCATTATATTTTGTAAATAAAAAATAAAAAGATACTTGCATTTGCATAGTGGAAAGCTAACTGGAAGAAAATTACTGATTAGAAAAATAAAAAAAATTAAGTTAAAATCTATAATGTAATTTTTATCCCTCTATAGACAAACTGCATTAGTTACAGCAGCTGCAGGAGGTTTAGGTTTGGCAGCAGTTGATGTATTCTCAAATCTATTTAATGCTAAAGTGAGTTACAGTTTGAAATAATAAAATATACTTTTAAATATGTAAATGAACTTTAGATGTTAACCTATAGGTAATGGGCATTTGTGGGACAGAAGATAGAGCTGCTCTAGTGAGAGATAAAGGTGCATTTTCTGCTATGACTTACAAAGAAGAAAGATTCACAGATGCTGTTAAAGAATTCACAGATGGAAAAGGATTTAAAATTATATTTGATGCATTTGGAGGAGAATTATTCAAAATGTGTCTTAATAGGTACTTATTCTTATAGTAATTTAAAATGATTATTGTTTTTTACATATAGATGTCCAATTTTCTTTATTTAGCATATCAATGGAAGGAAGCATAATAATTGCTGGGTTTGCTTCTCATCAAATTCCAGATTTACAAACAAGTGAACTCCTTCCAAAGTCCTGTTCATTAATAGGTGTATCTCTCTCACAATATCGTCTTTCAGCAAATGAGACTTTTAGAGATTCAGTACAGGAAGTGATAGATTTATATGAAGATGAATATATAGAGCCTCATGTTTCTGCAATATTCAAATTAGATGAAGTAAATTCAGTTTGCTGATTTAATAATAAGTAAATTTGAGATCTATGTTAATTCTTTATTTTTACTTTTTCAGATTAATGAAGCATTTGCATTCTATGAAAATAAGAAATCATCTGGAAAAGTAGTTATAGATCTGTGATAAGTTTAATTTAAAATCATTTTTTATGGGAAATGTATAAAATTAAAGCAATCAACAAAATCACACATTTTCCAAACAATGAATTTATTTTGAATTAAATATATAAAATATATATTTAATAAAAAAGTTAGCTAATTTTTCAAAAAATTTAATAAAGCTTTTCAGAATGTCTGTATGCAAATTATTGTATTTAATAATAACGGATACAAAATATATTGATTTTTTTATTGTAAATAAAAACTGTATATAATTAATGATAATAAGTTGTTTAATTTTTTAATTATGTATAAAAAAACTAATCAGTTTAATTATTATTGCTTTCATAGATATATTTTATAATCCATTTTCAGTTAAACAATAATGAAATAAAAAAAAACATGTGCTTACTTCTAATATTAATCATAAAAGATAAAAGCTTCTAAAAGATGTGTTTTTACTTCTAATATTAATCGTAACTTATTATGATTAAAAAAACTTGATTATAATCAACTTAAAATATTAATCATATTTTTAGATAATTTAACATTGTAGGGAAATTATCATCATCTATAATATTGTACATTCTTCATTTTCCATAATTTTAGCTTGTTTCAAATTATTGAAACATCTTTATAATATGCTTCTTCATTTAATTCTGTACTATATTATTTGTTAATTTATTATCAATATATCAATGTAGTAATAGGCTAACCAGTACTTATAAAGAAGAACTCTAAAAGCACTGTTGTAATAAATTTATTGGCATAAAATGTTTTCGGACTACATCTAGTCCTTTATCAGTATGCCTCTTCTCAAGTGAAAATTACAAAATATATACTTAATGATAAATAATCACTTGAGAAGAGGCATACTGATGAGGGACTAGATGTAGTCTGAAAACGTTTTATGCCAATAAATTTATTACCTTGCTAACAGTGCTTTTAGAGTTCTTTATACTTAGAGCAAGTGGTAGTATATATATATATTTTAACCAGTACTTTTTTGTAATGCCCAATATAGTAGCAGTTTTGTTCAAATAAGAGAAATTTGCATACTTAAACTATTTAGTAGCAATATAATTCAATCTAACTAGGGGTTGTTAATCAAATAAGCTTAATTTTACTCCTAGTAAATAAATTTAGAAGTAAACTGCTATTTTAATAAGTATTTATTAAATTGAATGAAGTTCATCATCAGATTTTTGAATAGCTTCAACAGTTCTTCAGATATTTGCACATTTATCAGATCAATCAAATTTTTATGCAAATTTTTGTCATACTTTTGAGTTCTATGCTCACACCTTAGGACCACATTTCTCTCAGCATTACATAACACAGTTTTATGATGTTCAATTCTCTTTTGATGGTTTGAATGCTTTATCAGTAGTGTTTCCGGGCGGGAAGGAATTCCCGCCTGTTCCCGGGAATTTTTTCGTTTTCCTGTTCCCGAATCCCGAGAAATTTTTCTTGGGAAATCAGTTCCTTGAATCCAGTAATACCCACAATGGGAAATAAATATACTATTCACAATGTATCTTTTAAATATTTTTTCCTATTTATCTCTATCTAAAGTTACATTGTGTTACAATATTACACACCACCAGAAATCTACGCATTACACAGAATCAGATAACACATGACCAGCTAATTTTAGCTCTTGTAAATCGAGCACATTTCATCATAGAGAACAGAAAACAGTTTGTACATATTTACACAGAAAAATATTTATTTTCACAACCCAGGATTTGACAACAGTCATAAAAATTACCGTACATTTTGGGTGAAATCTAAGGTAATTTACCTTAATATGATATTGTATTCAAATCCTGGGTTGTGAAAATAAGTATTTATGTATAAATTGTTTCTGTTCTCCATGATGAATCGTTTCCACAAAGTGACGGCTAATATTACCAACTACATTCGATCAATTTGTTTGAGGCTGACGATTGTGATGTATGTGAGTGTTCTTGGTTCTCTCAGCTGCTGTAAGTAAATCAATCTATTTAGAAACAACTTGCACTGCTAATTATTCTAATATTACAATAATTTCCAATCTCATATCCAGGGCCAGCTCAATATATGATCAAGCTGAGTGCCCACTCAGGACACCAAAAGGCGCTGGCGTATTTTGCGTTTTATTATTATTATTATTGTAGTAAGATACAATTAATTTTTACACATAATTTGATATATCCGAAAAACAATTTCAAATAAATTTTTTTAATATATTAATAGACACAATTTTAATATCAAATGCAAGACAGATTTAAATTATTATATATGAAGAAACTTAGGGTTTTATATAGCATAAATAAACTATAAGAAAAACAAAAGCTTCTTAAAAATTAATATTGGAACAAGAAATGTTCCTTATTTACACATTTAACCAAATCTTTATAAAGCACTATGATTATCAGTATCTTTGCAAGGGTAGGATGAATTTAAATCATAATTCCAAAAATAAACTATTTTATTTTTTACAAATTCTAAAAAACAATTTTTTTCAAAAAACAATAATTTACATTATTATACTTATTATTATACATAATTTGCGCTAGTTTTTAACATAAAGCAATAAATAGTTTCTCTTACAATTGCTAATAAATAATTTCTTTTACAATTAATTCACTGCATTTGCTAAGATCATTTCGACCCAATTGGTCCTCTTCAGTTATGCGCAGGAATTATAAAAACCACATATAGTGATTTATAAAAATTTGGTTAAATGTGAACAAATAAGGAACATTTCTTGTTCCAATATTAATCATAAATATCACTTCTAAAAATTGTTGTAATTTTCAATTGACACTAACTGCAGGATCAGGTGACATAAATTGCGTTGTTTTATGCAATGAATTTGTTAGGATTAAAAGACTTTTAAAGCCACTGATAAAATAACGCCGCTACAAGTTCTAAACAGAACAAAATGAAAGATCTTTATTCGAATATTTCGATTGAATTAAGGATTTTATTAACAATAACTGTTTCTGTTGCTAGTGCAGAAGGAATGAGATTGGGAATATTATTGTGATATTGTTTGAAATACATATCACATAATGTATGATATACATAAAAACTACTATAAGGAGTTTTTTGATTAAATAAAGTTTGCATTAATTACATTTTTTATATTTCGGAATTCTCAGGAAATACGATTTCCCGTTCTCGATTCCCGAAGATTCCAAAATGTCAGGAATTTGGAAACACTATTTATCAGCAACAACTGTTGAGCTAAATACTAAAATGCTTAGCATGGAAACATCGGACATGGTGCATTAGACTCACTTTAAAATTTTTTCCAATTGAATATTTACTGAAATTTTCCAGTTCAGCAGATACTAAAATATATTCATTTATATTGGTCAAAAAAGTTGCAAAATGTCCAGCATTGGTGTGTTAGAGCCAAACTTTGTTGAAACTGAAACTTTGAAGTTTTCCAAGGATATTTTCCAGACTGGGAATTTTTATTTTTGAATATCTATTTTTGTTGTTAGAATATGCAGAATTTTTTAACAAGAAAAAATTTTTGCCAAGATCAAGTAGTTTCACATATACCATAAGATTTGAATCAAAAACGCACTTAGAATATATATATATTTTTTTTTTTTTTCTAAAACCTTAGTGTAGCAATATAGGCATATCTTGCTTTATGGTCTCAATTATATTCCATGTTTTTATTTTATATATCAAAATGAAAATTATCTTCAAAATAATACTTATTCTAATACACAGATGGACTGAGCCTGGAGCCAATCATAAAAACTGAAGGTGTAAAACTCTGAATCAAACCTAAATCCTCCAAAGATGGTATGTGAAAGCTTTAAAATGCAACCATTTGGTCAAAATTTTTTAGGCCTAGTGTTATTGGACACTTAATAATATTAGCAAATGAAAAATGGCTCTAATTTGCAAAAAATTTTATTCCTATAAAACTTAACAAAACTTAAGTGTTTTTGTGTCTACAGACATCACATCACTTCTGTAGAAATAAAACTAATGGCTCAACTGTTTTATAACAAGTTCATGTTTTTTTTTTTCATTAGATTCAGCATCAAAAGTTGTAGAAGCTGGTAAATTTTCATATGTGTATTTTAAACAGTTTTCCAGTTAATCTGTTGTAATTACAATATTTATCATGGTGGATTTTCACTAGAATTTATATCTGAATGCTTTGTTTTGTAAATCAATATTTTGCATACATTTAAATCAAAAAATCAACCAGTTTTGTAAACAACATAATTGTAGACATTTTTCGAATTTTAAAAACATTTGAATTTGCATTTCATGCAAAAAAGGAGTAAGTCTAGCTTATTGAAAAGTACTAGCAATAAAAAAATGTTTCATGGGAAACATAAGTACATAAAGATATCTTGATATAAAAAATATCTTTAGATACTTTCCATGAAAACATATTCTCCTATTTTGCTTGAGAGCATTTTTCAATAAGCTAGTACACTATATAATATACCCTGCAATTAAACAGGAAATACAGTATATAATTATCAACATATATACATTGCCAAACATTATTGAAGCAGCAAAGAGCAGTAATATGAAGATTCAAGGCGAATTCTGATACTCGGTAGTAGCACTCAAACCGCAGGTGTGACAAGTCTCGCCATCACAATTCAGAATGGAGCCATACTCAAGAACAAGGGTTTCTGGACTTGTTTCAGCCCTTTATGAGTGTCATGGATGTACATAGATGCCCTCTGTGAGATTCTTCCCTTTATTTTTGCTTGAATAACCCCATCGGCAGTACTTGCGGCAGCATTTTTTTTTTGTGATATCTCACAATCCGTAAGTGATATTAAAAAACTTTAAAAGCTATCTGTATTTTCAGGCAGCATCTTTTTTGTGATATCTCACAATCCGTAGGTGATATTAAAAAACTTTTAAAACAAAAGTTGTTTGTTTTTCACAGTTCTAGCCACAATTAGTTTTCAAAACAAAAGTTGTTTGTTTTTCACAATTCTATCCAATTATGCCAAAAAATATTAAAAAACTTTCAAACAAAAGTTGTTTGTTTTTCACAGTTCTATCCAATTATGCCAAAATTAGCATTGGTTTCCATTGGAGGTTTCAAAGTTGACCCCTTGTGCCCCTACTTCCGATGGACCCACAAAATTTTTATATTTGACCCCTTGTGCCCCTACTTCCGATGGGCCTACAAAATTTTTATCATCAGATATATATTTTGGTAATCAAAATTTTTTCCCCTACTTCCTATCTCATCGCCAGTATACTTTGGTAATCAAAATTTTCCCCTACTTCCTATCTCATTGCGGTATACTTTGGTAATCAAAATTTTTTCCCACTTCCTATCTCTTTGTGTTTCCGAGAAAAAAGGGTGGTACGGGTGCTCAAAATCACCCGGGATATAAATTATGTTAAATTTTCAGATATTTGTTTCCAAAAAAAAAAAATAAATATTTTGTCAGTACATGGCAGAATTAGTCGAATATTTTATTTTTTAACTGATCTAAATTTTACATATTTTTTTTTGTATTAAATTTTTCTGTTTATAAAATCAAATATTCTAATTAGTTTGTAGAAAAATTATTTAGCTTCAGTTATGCAATTTATCAGTTTTTATTATTTTTAATATATAATTACCGTATATACTTGTGTATAAGCCGAGGATTTTTTCTCAGAAAAAAATTTCTGGTGGGGGGAGTTGGCTTATACACGGATCAAAAAAATCAACTTTTTTTTGGCTAGAGAAATTGAAGTAATAAGCAAAATCATAACTTATTGAACTTCTCCTGAAGACCAGGAAGGAAATTTTGCAATAATTCACATGATACCAGGTAAATTTTTATTTTACCCCGATGCGATCGAGCACGTCACGCCGCCGACTCCAACCTGCATCTATATACCATAATTAGATAGGCGACACGAAAACTCGATAATCAATCAAGAATCTTACCTAGGATTCATAATTGAGTGAAAATATATATTTATTTTTCATTATTGTTAATTAAGAATGTTTTAATTCATTTGCTAGTAATCGATAAATATTTATTATATTTAACTCATCGATGATTTAAAGTAGATTAAAAAGTAACTAAAATAATGTTTAAAATAAC